>BQNB010020248.1:0-54779 GCA_026074375.1 Tanacetum coccineum | reverse complement strand
TACTAAATACTTGTTTACGTTTAATTTTATGTTGAACATTTTTATATTTTGTGATTATCAAAACGTAAAGATGTGAAAAAATATTATTAACGTTTTTAGGCATTATATTTTATCAATAATTTCCTCATCAAACCTTTTATTCTAACTTCTAGATGCTTGCTTCAATCCATAAATAGAATGTTGAAGTTTGCATACTTTGTTGAGATGTTTTGGATCCACAAACCCTTCCGGTTGCACCATATATACGTCCTCGCTTAGGTGACCATTTAGAAAGGTTGTCTTGACATCCATTTACCAAATCTTATAGTCATAGAATGCGGCTACAGCTAAAAGAATCCTTATAGCTCTAATGTCTGCAACGGGAGAGAAGGTTTTCCTATAATCTACCCTGTAGGTTTGGGTATAGCCTTTTACTACCAAACGAGCTTTAAAGGTGTGTACATTGCCATCCATATCAGTCTCCTTTTTGAAAAGCCATTTACTCCCAACAGTCCGACCATTATGAGGAAGCTCAACTAGAATCTAGACTTGATTATCTTTCATGGATTGCATTTCCATATTTATAGCTTCAAGCCATTTGTTAGATTAAGGATCTGCTAATACAGCTTTATAATTAGGAGGTTCATAAAAATCCCCTAATTCATATTCCTCAACATCAACATAGTATCCATATCTATCTGGCGCTTGAGGTATCCTTGCGGATCTACAAATAGGAACTCGAACATTTTTAGGCTCGACCTCAATAGGTGCGACCTCATCATGTTCCTTGCTAGTATTTTCAGAAGGCTGTGTATCTTCCTCTTGAATTATTTCAAGCCCTTTTTCACTCCCACTCACTTCGAGAAGTCCATGACTCCCACTCGCTTCTTGTACCATGAAACTATTTTCAAAGAACTCAGCGTTTCGAGAAACAAAAATCTTATTTTTGAGTGGATAGTAAAAGTAGTAACCCATCGTTTCCTTAGGGTAACCTACAAAGATACACTTAATGGATTTGGAATCAAGTTTTTCAGGCGTGTCTCGTTTCACGAGTGCCTCACAACCCCAAACCCTTAAGTAGGACAAATTGGGATCTTTCCCGTGCCATATTTCATAAGGCATCCTATCAACCTTCTTGGTTGGAACCACATTGAGAATGCGAGCTGCAGTCTTGAGAGCATATCCCCAAAAGGATTTTGGCAGAGTTGTTAGATTTATCATGGATCGAACCATATCAAGTAAAGTCTGATTCCTCCTCTCAGACACCCCGTTAGGTTGTGGTGTGTAAGGTGGAGTTAGTTGGCATACGATACCACAACTTTTCATATGATTAACAAACTCATGACTCATGTATTCTCCTCCTCTATCTGATCGAATAGCCTTTATCTTTTTACCGAGTTGATTTTCAACTTCATTCTGAAAGACCTTAAATGTTTCAAACACCTCATGTTTATGTTTCATCAAGTAAACAAAACGGTTGAAATCATCTATAAAGGTGATGAAGTAATTAGCACCCTCTCTTAACATAGTTCTTAAAGGGCCACATACATCAGTGTGTATAAGTCCTAACAGATCCTTTGCTTTTTCCACTTGATGTGGAAAAGGCTTTCGCCCCATCTTTCCAGATATACAAGACTTGCATTTCTCATGTGATTCATCGTGAGTGGGTTGCAGGAGCCCATCACGCTGAAGCATGTCCATGCGTTTCTTGTTTATATGTCCAAGACGACAATGCCATACATAATAAGAGTCCAACTCATGTTTGGCTATTTTATTGCTAATAACATTTGGATAAAGATTATGCATATCTATATCATAAATATCATCACGTGGAATTACATTAAAATAAAATACATTATCTTTGGAAACAGAAATACCATAATTCCTAAATGTATGAATATAACCATTCTTAACCAAACAAGAAATTAAAAAAACGCCCCTAGTAACAGTAGGTGCATAATGACAGTTGTCTAATACAATTATTAAACCACTAGGAACAATTAAATCAAAATTTCTGATAGCTTCAACAGCTACACGCATCCCATTGCCCATGTACAGATTTAAAGCTCCATGTTTCAACTTCCTGCTCCTTCTAAGTCCCTGAGAAGTATTACAGATATGAGTTCCACAACCCGTATCATACACCCAAGTGTTATTAGAAATAGCATAGAGTTCTATAGTGAAGATACCTGAATTACTAGCCTCGCTAGCATTCTTTCTCTTCTTCAACTCAGCATGGTAAGACGGACAACTCATCCTCTAGTGACCTACCTCCTTACAGTGGTGGCAAATAGAGTCCTTTTCTGGATTTTCTCTCTTAGGCGGCGGTAGGATCTTGGTCTTAGGAGCATAAGTAAGCTTATTCTTTCCCTTAGCCTTACCCTTTGCCCCTTGCGGTTTCTTCTTGTCCTTCTGGATCTTACCCTCATGTATAGCTAACACAATGGGGGTTTCAGCCTTCTTTGGAATACCTTTCTCATGAAGTTTCAGCATAGCATGTAACTCAGCTAGCGTCTTCCCCATGCTATGCATGTTATAGTTCTGAATGAACTGATCATAGTCCTTGTTGAGAGAATTCAAGATAAGACTTACACCAAGTTCAATTGGCATTATAAAGCCTAAGCGTTCCAAAGTGTCCTGGTAGCTCTTCATCTTCAAGTGATAGGAGCTTACTGACTGACCATCCTCCTATTTGCAAGCGTGGAATGCTTTAACTGTTTTAAACATTTCCTGTTTAGCCTGCTCTTTGAACATTGTTTTCAATTCTTTGATCATGTCAAATGCATTGTATTTCTGCAAAGTCCTCTGTAGGTCTGGAGAGATACTCGACAGCATAAGACATGCAACCTCCTGCTCAAGATTGACAGACTCATAGTACTGGTCAATAGTGTCAGGATCAGTAGTTCAGGATCAGGAGCGGGTCCAATAGGCTGTTTCACAAACTTTATCTTTTTCTCGTACCTGAGAACAATCCTAAGATTGCGAAACAAGTTTGTGAAATTCAAACCAGTAAGTGTCTTCGCTAGGAGAATCGACCTGATAGTCGTATTATTTGTGTTTTGGGCAACAGCAGCCATCTACATAACAATCAAAAGTTTAGAAAATATTAGTATTTTCGATAATTATCTCTTATAAAATTAACTAACCATGTTTATTTATAAAATAAATAATTAATTTTAGTAAGAGTCTAAGATCTAACTTGACGATATACCATTAATGCAGTTGATCTACTAGAAATGGTATAACTCAAAAGGTAATTTGCGTTAGATAATTGCCTACATGTGTAACTCTTAGATTTATGGGGCATAAGGCAATATAATCCAGAATTATAATGTCAAGTAGCATGTTTCACCCTATCGTGTGCCACGGGTCGAAGGTCTGACCAACCATACTCGATATAAGTCGTCCAAAATTTGATCTGTAATTTTACAGTCTCAGGTCTGACCATACGATTGTTATATTACCTTGTCTTGCAATTCACCTAAGACCGTCTTAGAGTAAAAAACAAATTCAAGTGATTAAATACTTGGATGGCACTGACCTAATTTTAGGGTATAAATTGATAAAACAATGTTACCAAAATTTGTGTATAAGGAAGCATGCATACAACCTTATGACACTAGTTTATTTTTAAAACCTTTCTGTTTTTTGTTTTAAAACAGTTTATAAATCCTCCAATTTTATAAATTTTCATGCCATTTATAAAATTAAGGTTATCACTTTTACAATATTTCTACGTATAAAATCTTACTACGGATAAGGTTAATTCCTCACGAGAAATAATCAAACTCTAGTAACGATTTAATGACATACTTAAAATACTGTTAAAACCGTTTATGTAAATTTTATGTATTCTTGCATGTTTCGTCGCGGGTTCCTTCGCGGAAACCACTAAATCCCTTTGTTATAGAACGTTTTGCAAGAAAATTACGAATTTTACGTATAGCCCATGATTTTGCAAAGTGCATGTATCAATATACACACAATAAAAATCATGTACTTTTAGTCCATATTAATTTTGAAAATCATTTTTGCAATAATTTATATATAGATCGCATTAATATAAAACATGCAAAATATATTAGAACCAAATTTCATACTAACTAATCAGTTTTTGATGTTAATTAATAAAAGCTCTTACCGATATATTGCATTAAAATAATTCCCATAACCAATTCACATGCAAATAAATATTTAAGCTTCATAAACCATGGGTTACATGCATGTAATCCATGGTTGACAATTTATAACTAGATAAATAAGCAAATTCTTTTAAAAGCAAATCTAAAACGCAATTAATATATTTAAAGCTTTTAGATTTAGATCATGCAAAATATATTCTTATATATTATTACCAAAATTATGTGATCAATTTTTAAGCAAGATTATTTCATTAAATAATTTTCTAAAACAATTATTCACATAAAAAGCAATAATTACATATATTTATAGGCACCAAATTTTTTTACATAATCTTGTAAAATATATCCATATATATAATTTTCTTAATTATGTGACCAATTAAAGCAATATTATTTCACTAAATAATTTTCTAAAATAATTTTTCACATAAAAAAGTCAATAAACAAGATATATGGTTCGCATATTTTACCAATATTTACGTTTTTATGTAATTATCTATTACTATATGATTTGGCTCGTGATGCCACTGTTGTAGATTGTTATCAAATAATTATAATATTACACATAATATTCTACGAGCTACGCAGTGGATATTATTCATATAGCATAAATAATTAACACATAAAAACATAAATATGAATAAGGAAACATACCGTTAAGCATTCAAGTTAATGATGAACGAGGATCTTGAAGTACACGCACGTGTGTAACAAACGTGCTTAACCGAAAACTACTTCTAGTTACTAAAGTAAGTAACCTCCACAAAGTTCATACACTACATGTCTAGCAGTATCACCCGAATGGTAGTTCTTGATTAACAAATATGTAAACACTAAGAAAACAAAACTTGAAAATCCCTGGGGTTTCAGTTTGTGATCGAACACGGGAGAGAGAGGGACAAGGGATGAGAATTATGAGCTCTAAGATCCTCTTTATATAGGGATTAATTTAGGGTTTACCTAAATAACATTCCTTGTAGGAAAAGATAGCTTAAAGCCCAATCCAACCTCCTCTTTTGTCTAGGCCAGTCGAACTCCACCCAAAACACCCTTTGGTTGACTTTTTGACTTTTCTAATTATTTATGGTTAATTACATTTAATTACCCATTAATTAAAAAGCCTTATTAGTTAGTTACAATTAATTAACTAATTAACATCCGTTAGTGTTTATTCGTCAAACATATATTAATATAAATAATAAATATACAATTATATTATTATTCACATTAATAAAGTGATACCTAAATGTATAACGTGTGTGACCCCGTAGCCTCATGTATTTCTAGCCGTATAAATATTCGTATGACATGAGCACAAACTAACATATGCAATGTGAGATATGTTATTTTGACATTGACTAAATGATTATGATTGAGGGTAAGAATGTAAAACACTTATTGGAGAAGTCCTAAGTGCGGTTATATATGTTTATGTGATATAATGTCTATGGTAGGTTATTATATGTCTAAGTGATGTAAGATGTATATGATGGTATGAGTTATGAAGTGTTTGAGCTAAGTAAAATACATAGTATTGCCTTTTAGATAAGGCGTGGTGAAAATATATGAGTTGGGGCAAGTGAATGTATAGATGCTTATATGCATTCAAATGAGATGAATGGTTAAGGTATGTTAAATTATATTGTATAAAGAACATGATAACTATAATGCGATAACAAAGTATGTATAAGTGTGATATGCTTATGATTGGTAATAAGGCATGATTAGAAATTGTCGTAACATGTAGGGTTAGACATTGAGTTAAGCGAATGGGATTAGATTGCGATGTATGAACAACGTATGGTCTAATTGTAATATATGTCTAACGTTGAACTTGGACATATAAATATTAAGAAGACTTGCCTATGAAATTGAATGTGAAATTATTAAAATGATGATGAGATATGTTATATAGAAGCATGTCGAGTAAGTCGCGGTAGTGAAATATAGATGAATGTATTGGATTAAAGCGTTGCGCTAGAATATTTTAAAGATATAAAATACGCTAGATAAATTGTAAAACATGACTAAAATCATGTAGATATATAAGGATGTGTTTGATGAGTAAAATGAGATTATTGGATATGTATAAATAAACCTATGTAAGGTTTATATGCGGAAAAGTCTAGCAAACTAAAACGATGCATTGGCATAAAAATTAAATAAGTTGTCAACTTAGGGTTGACAAGAGAATGATAAATGCATTGTGAGAATGCATATAAATTGTGTAAGTTATGAAAATTAACAAGTATCATATAGATCTTGTCCAAGATAATAAAAATGTGATAAAATTGCTTAAGGCAATAAATTTTAGATAATGAAATGTGATAAAATTGCTAAAATTTGGATAATGAAATGTGATGAAATTGCGTAAGGCGATAAAATGTTGATAATGAAAATGTGATGAGATTGCGTAAGGCAAAAAAGATTTAGAAATGAAAAGTGCTTGATTTGAAAAGTACTTGGATGATGATTGAGTAAAGAATGATAAAGTAAAGTAGCTTGGATCCAATGCTCTAGTTTTGGCATCCTTCGGGATAGCATAGCTTGCCTTTATTGCATGAATATTATAGCTTACCTTTATGGCATGAATGTTATAGCTTGCCTTTATGGCATGTATGTTATAGCTTGCCTTTACGGCATGGATGCTATAACTTGCCTTTATGACATGGATGTTATAGCTTGCCTTCATGGCATGGATGTAATTTTTTAAAGGCCATGACATAAATGTAATAGCTTGCCTTTATGGAAAGAGTTTTAGCTTGCACATAGGTAGTAAGTTGCCTTTATGGCATGAGTATTAGCTTGTCTTCATGGCATGGGGTTTAGCTTGGGTAAGAGTATGGTTAAGTGGCGAAGCCTTATGGGGAAAGGCCAAGTTTCCTTCAGGAATGTTAGTGAGATTAGATCCAAGGCTAGAAAAAACAATATTAAAAATGAAAAATATTAGTACACATGTTGGTAAACATGTAAAGATAGAAATGTAATGAAAATGTAGACGAGTATAAGTGTTGTGTCAAAAATGTATAAGTAGGATGGTTTATAATCTCCTTATTTAAACGAATTTGGACGCTTCTTCATTTAAATAAAGAAATTGTGAATCACCAAACCACAAGTTTATATTTCATTATTCACATTGATTGGGACGCCTCTCGATGTTAATAAAGAAGTATAAATGAGTGGGATTATGTGTATCCGGCAAGGTATAAGTACGGGTAAAGAAATAGTAAATGAGAACTAAAATGAGTTAGGCATTGCAAGAGATGAGAATAGACATGAATGAAAGGTTTTAATGGCATTAAGGTTATGTGTTAAACCTCAAGTTAGATGTCAAGAATAAAGTTCATGTATTAAGTTGAGAAGTTAATCAGGTAGGTAATTCCCGAAATTAAAAAGAAAGTTGCTTATGAAATTTATAGAGTTTGATTTGCTAGTACCGTTGAAAACATCAAATATTTAATATTTTTTCATATCAAATTCCCGTGTTTATTGCCTTGCTTTATATCATTTTTATGTGAATTCGATACTTAATTCGTTTATTTTGCAAATTCAGGTAATTAGAGGCATTGAAACGGAAAAAGGATGTGACTATATTATTTAGTAGGGGTACTATATTTTTAAAGAGTAAAGATGTCAAATTTGGAAGCTTATAAGACATTACGGCGTAACGTCCCGCAGGACTTACGCCGTAATCAGTTATTTATTACGAAGATTTGGTGCTGACGAGGCATTACGGCGTAACGTCCCGCAGGAGTTACGCCATAATCAATTATTATGGCAATGATTACATTGCTGACTAAGGGTTACGGCGTAACCGGGTGATATAATTATGCCGTAACATATTTCTACACTACAAGATAAAATGCCGCGTTAGAAGGATTACGGCGTAACGCGGTCGGCGCGGTTACGCCGTAATGATAACTCAGACCAGGAACCAAAGTTGTACTTATTTGATAAAGTTTTAATAAATTAACTATAAAAGTACGTGAAGACGAGGGACCGATTGTGCCAACTTTTCAAAGTTAACATTCACTATATATAGAGAATGAATATCAATTCATTCTTCATTCTGTACTCGTGGGTTCAGCCGAAAAAGAAGAGAAGCAGAGAACAAGCAACTTGCCTGCTTGCTTGATATAGGGCAAACCCTTCGAGGTTTGCCATGGCGTTTGACTAGGGGATCGATAGCATTTAATTGGCACAACTTGTATTCATACATCAACTTATAATGGTCAATTAAATTTAATAATTATTTTGATTTATTTGGATCTAGCAATTTAATTTGTTGATGTCATGATTATTTGTTATTCGGTGTTTAATTTATTAATAATCCTTGTGATTATTAATTTATGATTTTATTGGTTTATTGCATCCTTTATTAATTTATGTAGTGCGTTTTTAGAACCTTGCATTCCTGTCTAAATTTTGATATAAGGTTTAGTGCAGTCAAGGATCTATATGATCTTAAAGACCTTGGTATGTATGATTCATTGAAGGAAGACTATAGGAAACCAGAAGAGGGGGGGGGGGGGGTTGAATAGTTTAGCGATTAATTGGCCGTTTTAAAACTTTGCTTATAAAATGGTTTGATTCGAGTTGTATGTCAATCAATCAACAATATGAATCAAAACTAAACTATCTAATGTAATGCACTAAGTAAACAATAACAATATAAAGAGATAAGGAAAGAAACGATCAAACCAAGACACCAAGATTTATAGTGGTTCGGCTACGAAGCACCTCTTCGCCCTACTCAACTCCCCGAGTACTTCACTCGAGATTTCACTATGTCAATAAGCTCCCTTTTGGCGGAGAAAACCGTTTACATGTCGCTTACTTTCTTTTCCGACACTAAGCTAGATGTCGAGTCCTAATCTTAGCTAGAACCAATCTAAGACTTCACTAAGTCTTTATACACGCACAAGATATATACCCTTAGATTGACACACAATCCAATTCTTACAAATACACAATTTACAAAATTAGATCTACACACAATCTAATTTACACAACAACACAAGATTAATATAATGAAGACTTGTGATCTTGAGGAGGAAGAAGGAGATCACTTGATAACAATTCGTTTCTAGATGAATACGATTGTTCTTCTCTTGCACTTGATTAGAAGAAGGGAAGAAGAGAGAATTAATCACTTGAGCTAAGATCAAGATATGTTAGTGATCAAGATATGTGTTTTAGAAAGAAAGAAAGAAAGAAAAGAAAAAAGTAGATCTGAGAAAATTCGTGGCAAGAGATTCTGTTTTTCAGATGGGGTTGCCCAGTATTTATATGGGACAAAAATAGCCGTTGTACTGGCGGCGGTCTCGGCGGTCCCTAATATATTAGGGGGCCGCCAGGCCTATAAGGGGGCCGCCGTAGAATACGCTCATCTTTTTGTCTTTTTGTGGGGAATGTGTTATCTGTTTTGGAACCTTCCATTTTGGGGGGAAAATCTGATTTCAAATTTATTGTTTTAATAATACATTTCTTTTATGAATAATTATTTTGTGTTTATATTTTTGTAAAAACACTTTTGTAGAAATGTAAGGTTTAAGAAAAATATTTTCTTGATCACTAATCATGTTTAATGATTTGTTTATCTATACCTTAAGTGATTAATCTTAGAAATATAATTTTATGATTAGTAATTTATAAATGTTTATTTTTATCGTAAACGTTTTTACATTTTGTTATTATCAAAACATCGAGAGGTCGAAAAATATAAATAACGTTTTTAGACATTATTTGTATTAACAATCTCCTCCTTTTTGATCATGACAAAATATAAACTCATTTAGTATAAGAAATAGTACTTTATAAATTATTAATGAGTTTAATTCCATTTCTCCCCCTTTTTGTCGAATCCAAAAAGGTTGATCGTCGAGTTATAGTAGAGAGAAAGAAATCAACGATTAAAGACTCCCCCTTGATGTAAGCTCCCCCTTGTTTAGGGCACCAAGGGATCGATCTTACGATAATTTGTTTGCTACAAAACAAGGTTAAAAATACAAGTGCAAACCAACATAGCATGACAAATATCTTAAGAGTATAAATCATACTTTTAGAAACTCATAAATAAAGTTCATTAAAATTTCTAGAAAGATCATACATAGTCATATAGGACAATATATGATGATACAACATAAGATAATCATGACCTAACATAACATAATTAGAGCATTCAATAAAGGTAAACTAGTAGATGATTCTTGACTTCATAAGATGTGATACCCAAAAGCTAGTGAACATTTATTTGAGCAAATTAATCATGTGGGAGTGATTAATTGAAGAGTAAGAATGATGAAGATGGTGAATCATTGTGGTGATGGACTTGTGATTGGGGTATAAGACGGGTGACAAGGAATTGAATAAAATTAATTTCATTCCTTAATGAGTGGAAGTGGTTGGTGGTGTACCTACAATAATGACAAAAGCTAGCATGACACCCTACTTGAGCATTAGTAGGAGGTTGAACCAATGGGTGTGGTGGGGAGGGTGGTGTAGGAGTTTGAGAACCGATGAGTGTGGATAGGGTGTGGAGTTGATTAATGATTCGATCTCTTTGTGGGTAGTCCATAGGTGGTGAGATAGAGTGATGAGTGTTTCTTGGAGGTGGTGGTGGTGAGTCATTATGACAAGTAGGTGATGATTTTGGTAGAGGTGTCTTTCGCTTCCATACTTGACGAACCGACATTCTTGGTTTTCTAGATAGGTTAGGGTGATGATTTGAGCAAGACATTTAGGTGGAAGAAGAAAATATGAGGAAGATGGTGATGATGAAGGTAATTGAGGATTTAAATAATGAGAAAGATAAAAGGAAATGGCAAAGCATGGTGTTAAAGATGAAGATTGAAGAAATTATGTGTTCAAAGAGGGAAATTCCAGAAAGAGTCTAGGACTAGGGTGGTCAAAGATACAGAAAAAGAGAAACATTCAGAATTTCTGTTCCCTCATGTTGGTGGTCCCTTATCGTTGGGCGGTCCCGGATTGATAAGGGGGCCGCCTGATGAATTATGGGGCTGTTTTCTGGAGAGAACAGATTTTTCCCAGTATTCTCCCTCAGAAGTATCACATCTCATGTCAGTCAAAAATCAAGTAAATCTAAATTAAGAATGCATCAATCATTAATCTTAAGCATGCAATTTCAATAAGTCTTAAGAAAATTCACATAAGAAGCATGCAATATTGACACAAATTGTTAACGAGCAAAGCATTAATAGGATGATAAAAATTTTAAAGATCATCCTAACAATTGGAAGTCACCATTCATTGTTCTAGTTTTCCTCCCATCATATTCTTGAGAGTTTGTCCAATTGACCTTAACCCGTCTCGGTGAGCATCTCGTTGTTGAGTTTGAAGAGTTATGGTTTCGGATAGAAGGGTGTTCAAGCCATAACTTTCATGAGGAGGGTTTTGACGGACTCTAGAATCAACATTCGATGAAGAAGAGATATGTTGAGAATGAGACAAAGAAATTGAATGAAATGATTCATCATCTTTATCATCAACCATGGAATCAATTTAGAGAGATGAAGAAGGTGGATTTTGAGTGGTGGAAGAGGAACTAGCATTTGACTCACGTGGTCTTTTCATGCCCCGACCCGCACGTATCTTTTGCTCATAGTGAGGAGCGAGCGAATGCATGGCTCGATCATGTGAGAGATAATGATCAAAAGCTAGCTCATGAGAGACAAATACTACATGTTTGAATAACCTAGTCAAGAGCATTCCATAAGGTAAGAGTTCCTTTAGTTTGAATCGAGTCTTTTCCATTCTTTTGAGAATGAAAAATGCTAGGTTATAAGGAGTGGATGTCTCAATGCAATAAAGCATGTGACAAAGACAAGCGGAGACATGATCCCTATGTCCTCCTAGACAAATGGCGTTTCACGAATAATCTCAACCTAAGGTTTCATATGAGTTTGATTCTCTCGGGTTAAAATTTCGTTTTCACCTACGACAATGATTTTCTTGTTTTTGGTACGAGTCTCTTGACCTTGTCGAGGGATTTTGTAACACCCCCAAATTGGGTCGCAGCGGAATAAGGGTCCGGGGCGTGTTACTTCTCAGATCAATAACACAAGATGTATATAGAACGACCAAAAAGTCGTTTAAAAGCTGATACATTAGATTTAACAAAGTATTTGTTACATAAGCCGAAGCTTCACTAGGTCACTTGTTCAAAGTACAATAGATTTCAGCCCAGACAGTTATACTAAATGTAATGCTACTAAATCTTTACATGCCACCCCAATGGTGGAAAAATCTATCCCAATCAAAACCACCATTGTATCCCTTGCACCCGTGCTTAATGATCCCCTGAAAAACTCATTGCTTTAAATCGTCAACTTTAATGTTGGTGAATTCATAGGTTTGATTAAAATATAGGTTGTAAGGGACCACAAAGATTTCCAAGTGTTTGATAATGCCCAACAGATCATACATCTTATAAATGTAATTAAGTTGCTCTAAGCTCAATGGACACTAAAGTTGACGTGTATGAATACAATTAATGGCCTACATTGGCCCGCGATGATGTTCTAAACGCTATCTTCATTTATTCGTCGTGGTAATACGTTCGTTTGTCCAGTGATAGCTAATACACTCCGAACGGGGTTGTCAAACCCAATAGATCTATTAATAAAATTCGCGCTCACAATCCCGCGATTGACAGGTTCATGGATAATGGACCTCAGATTTGGGTATCGATTCTTAGGCAACAAGTAATCATAACATGAAACATAACACTTGTGTCTTATTGTAAAAGCATTGCATTGTTTTTAACCCACAAAATTATAAAACAAAAACATAGTAAACGTGGGGCTATGAACTCACATTGATAGTGAGCGATAAACAGAATATCACAGTTATTGAGCCTCGCAATATCGTAGATGCAACCCTATTTTAAATTAAGGTCGTATAAGTACTAATCACAGTAAGTACTCCTACTATGCCATTATTATATATTGATATTCACTCATCTAATGTTGGAGGTGAAACTATGTTTATAAAATTAAAACGTTTTATAAACATACTTTTGGTAAATCGTCATAACTTTCACGTTTCTAATCCCGTTTCTTTGCAGTTTTCTTATGCCCTTCTTTTCGTATTATGAGGACGGGTTATCGATATTTGAACATTTTTATAATTTTGGTCCTTTGATGAACAGTAAGTTTACTGTTCACACCAGACATGAGTTTCACTTATATAGTTTTTATCGTGTCGTAAAACCCGTAAATGTCGTATTTTATTCGTTATAGCTCCGTTTTTAGTGATTCTTTCGAGGACGTTCTCGTTATTGAAAATCCTATCAATTTATAAGGTTTACAAAAATATAACTTTCTGTCATGAATAGTGTTTTTACTGTTCATAGTTTATAAAATCATTTTTATAAACTTTTAATTATCGAAAACCCGCGAAATTCATAACTTATTCGTTATAAATTGAAAAATCATGATTCTTATCATTTTAGAATCCTAAAAATGTGTTTTATTTGATAAAATTATCCAACCTTGCTGTTTGATATAAGTTTTATAAAAGTTATTTTATAAACTCCGTTTAATTAACGTATAACTCGTTTTTAACGTAACTTTTTCGTTATTAATCCGTTTGACAAGTTTCTTACCTTTTCGGAATCGTCGTGAAATGTATTATCTTATAAAAGTATAAAATAAGTATACTTTTATACCTTTTTGGACAGAAGGTTTGCATGAGTTTGATAAGTCCATTTTCAACCTTGTTTTTATACTTACCACTTTATACTTTTTACCACAAGTCTTATACTTTATATAGGTCATATGTCATATGTATATTATGTCCATAGGTCCATCAAAGTCCTTTTGTCCAACATTACAAGTCCAACATATTACTTATAAAACATAACTTTCATTTTTAACTATAAGTTACTAGTTTTATGTATGACTATTTTTACATAATAATCACAAGTGTACAAGTCTTCCCATCTTATTATAACTTTATTTTAATGATCATATTACATTAATATAAGTCCATAATTAATCTTATCATGCCATTTGTATTTCTTTTACTAGAAACATATTAAGAACTTTTATAAACCCTAATTAACACATGATCATTTTTACACCAAAACATCATGGTACATTAGTTTCTCATCCCTTTTAACATGATATAAGTAACATCACAACATATATAAAAGTAATCCAAATGATCATTTCAAGTAAAAACTTCATTTTCATAATAAAATCCTAAATGGTGATTTAAGCTAAAATAGAATAAACATATGCATGAAAATGAATATTGTAAGAACATAAAGGGTTCTAGTAGACCTTATGATGTATGATGATGATGATAATCAAGTGCTAAACCCTTGTTTAGCCTTAAAATCAAAGCTTGCATAATGAAAACCCTAGCTTTCCAAGTAAAAACCCTAGTCTTCCTTTTACTTGATAATCACTTGAATATGGTTAGCCATTGCTTGGAAACACCTTAGAATATCTTAGGATGAATGTGTATAAGTGTGTATGGGTTGTAGAAAAATTGCTATGGATTTGGTTGGGAGTTGTTTCAAGCCGTGGGCTTCAATGGGGTAAAAGGGAGAGTTTTTGATTTTTCTCTAAGTGTATAAGAGTTGTGTGATGTTATCACCTTGCATGTAAGTATTATATACACATAAAGGTGGTCATATGTTAGCTATCTTTGACCAAGACTTCAAATGGGGAGGGGGGACGACACATTTGAGGGTTTTTAGGGGAAAAGTGGTCAAATTCACTATGCTTGAGCTAGGTCTTACTAACTACATATTATACATGGTCTTGGATAATTAATGTTCATGTTTTCATGTCTCTTAAAGTAGGTATCATCCCATGGAAATAAGGATGATGGTTTACTAGATATTTCTTTTATGCAATTTGAAGTATTATAAGTAATACTTGTAATGTTTTATATAAGATGTGTAGTTTTATTTTCAATGTAGAATTTCAAATGTAAAAGTCTTGGTTGGTTTTTCTTGTGTACAAAGTGACTAGCAACATTTACTTGGGTAAATTTTAATAAAACTTTAGGTATTGGGTACAATCGTAGGTATTTGTTGAAGCGTAGAATTATTTTTTTGTGGTTCCGGGTATGCCTAAACTTAATTTGTCGCGAAACGTATTAAATTTACGTAACCAATAAAAATGAATGAACAATGACAATAATTATTCTCAAAATAATTATTTAATACTTGATTGATGTAAACGTGTTATAGACTTCCTTTGTTAAACGAGCCTTGTCCTCAAGGCTCACGATGCAGCACTTGACGACGGTGTGGTCTTGGTGAAGAGGTGTGGGTATTTCTTCTTGAATTAGTCTTCACGTTCCCATGTGAACTCAGGACCTCTCTTGGAGTTCCATCGAACCTTGACTAATGGGATCTGGCTTCGCTTTAACTGTTCAACTTCACGGCCCACTATTTCTACTGGTTCCTCAACAAAATGAAGGCATGTCATCAAGATGAAGTCCATCCAACGGAACGCTAAATGATTCATCGCCATGAAACTTTTTCAGGTTGACAATGGAATGTATTAGAACTTTGCTCAGATCTTCAGAAGCTCAGCTGTAAGCATCCTCTCCAACCAGTTCTAACACCTTGAAAGGTCCAACATACCTGAAGTTTAACTTCCCCCGTTTGCTAAAACGTACGACCCCTTTCCAAGGCGAAACTTTGAGCATAACTTTATCCCCGACTTGGAATTCCATTGGTTTACGCTTCAAGTCAGTGTAACTCTTCTGTCGATCACGAGTGGCTTGCATCCTTTGCTTGATCTGGATTATTTTCTCAGTGGTCCTTGAATTAGTTCTGGAACCAAGAATTGAGCTTCTCCAACTTCATCAAACAAACAGGTGAACGACACTTTCTGACCATAAGTTCTTACAAATGGTGCGGCCTTTATGCAAGCAGTGATAGATATAGTTGTATTGAAAACCTCAAACTAATGGCAACTGGTTAACCCCAACCCCTTTCAAAAATCTGATCGTCAAAAAGCACGCAGCATATCCTCGATAGTATTAATGGACCTCTCGCTATGGTCTCTATATTGTGGATTGAACGCAAGTACTCATATTCTACAATAGTACCCAAAGCGTTCTTAAGTGACCTCCAAAATTGGATAGCGAATCTCGGGGTCGCGATCACAAATGATTGAAACAGGTATTCCATGCCTCGTGACAACCTCCTTTAGGTATATTCTTGCAAGTTTATCCATATGATCAGTCTCTTTCATAGGTGTGAAAATTGTAGACTTAGTGAGTCGGTCAACAATCACCCAAATGGTGTCGTAGCCTTGCAACGTCTTAGGGAGCTTTGTGACAAAATCCATATTGATGTTGTCCCACTTCCATTCAGGTATCTTGGGTTGTACCAACAATCCTGATGGCATTTGATGTTCGGCCTTAACTTTAGCACATGTCAAATACTTACTAACATAGGTGGCGATGTCGGCTTTCATATTGGGCCACCAATATAGCTTCTTCATATCTTGGTATATCTTGTCAGCACCCGGATGTATAGCGTATTTTGATTTGAGGGACTCATGCATGATCACAGTTCGCAAATCGCCATAACAGGGTAGCCAACTCTGGCCATTAAGGCATAGAGTTCCATCCGCATGGGGTTCCAACTTTTTCATCCTAATCGCCTCTGGATTTTTAGCGTTTTCAACCAACATTCCTCCAACATCTTCGTTCTTGATGTTCTCTGGTTTTCATGCTTCAGTCTGAGCATTCAAGATTTGTTTAGGAAGATCCAAGCCAATAGTCATGACTAAGGCTCAAACTCTTAATGGTTGATCTCTCTCATTCCTGCTTAGAGCATCAGTAACAGCGTTTGCCTTTCCCGGGTGATAACAAATCTCAAAATCATAATCACTGAGCAACTCCAACCAACGACGTTGCCTCATGTTTAACTCTTTCTGATTAAGAATGTGTTGTAGGCTCTTATGATCAGTGAACACCGTGCACTTGGTTCCATACAGGTAGTGCCTCCAAATCTTAAGAGCGAACACTACTGCTCCAAGTTCCAAATCATGAGTCATATAATTCTTCTCATGAATCTTCAGTTGGCGTGATGCATAAGCAATCACTATATTAGAACGACCAAAAAGTCGTTTGAAACGATACATTGGATTTAACCAATAGCATTTGTTACATAAGGCCCGTAGCTTAACTTGATTTACTTAATCAAATACAAAGTTTTCAGCCATAACACGATAACAAAATTGAAAATGCGAAAAATCTTTAATGCAAGACATCCAAATCAAAACCACCAATGTAATCTCAGCGCACCTTGTGCTGTATTGATCCCCTGAAAAACATTTGCTTTAATAAGTCATCAATATGTTGGTGAATTCTTAGTTAGGTTTGATACAATCATATGTGTAGGACCACAAAGATCTCCCAAGTGTATGATAATTGCAAAACAGATGCAGATTTGCATATAATGTAATTACGTTGCTCTAAGCTCATGACACTGATGCTTGACATGTATGGATGCCAAATTAATAGGCCGTTTGCCCGTGGTGATGTTCTAACCCGCAACATCCTATATTCGACATGGTTATACGGTTCGTTTCGCTTAGTGTTAGCTTATCACCCGAACAGGTTGTCAAACCCAACTAGATCTATCATAACATTCGGCGCTCGTAATTAACAGTTACTATGTAATGGCTCAGGATTGGGTTATCGCTACTTAGGCAACATGTAATCATAATATAAAACTTAACCACTTGTGTCCAGTTGTAAAACATTGCATGTTTTTCACCCCAAAAACTTTGTAAAAACAAAAGCATGTAAAACGTGGGGCTATGAACTCACCTTGAGTTCTGATAATTCCAAAATATCGCAAATCATTGCGTCACGTTAAACAGAGCCGAATTGCCAACCTATATAATTATCATAGGTGTATACTGCCAGTACGAGGCTTTAATTGATAACATTGATGTTATAACGATTAATTTATATGTAACTATCGCTCGGGCTATTTATTTAAAGAGGTCATGACATGACGTTCGAGGAGTTAGGACACTTTAAATCGTAAATCCAACAACTCGTCGAAACGCCATCCGAAGAGGCCTCATTATGAAACTCCCTAGTTATATAGTACTTTGATAACCACATAATATTCTATATAGCTCAATCAAACTTAATAGTTTTGGTTAATATTGTTGTTTAAGAAGTTAAACTGTTTTATTTACCGTTTTTATGCAATACTGTCGTAACTTTCGCGTTTTAAAACCCGTATTCTCGCGTTCTTATGCCATCTTTTTGTATCATGACGAGTTTTCTTAAAATTGGACATTTTTATATTTCGGACCTACTGGTGTGATCAGTAAAAATTACTGTTCAAATTCAGACCTTATGTATATTTTTTATCGATTTAATTTGTCGTTAAAACCGTACCCCATACGTGTGTAAACGTCGTATTTTATTGTTATAGCTCCGTTTTTTAACGATTCTTTCGAGGCACGTTCTCGTATTTGAAAGTTCTATTTTTTATGAGGTTTACAAAAATATAACTTTTGTCATGATGTAACTTTTATAAAAATAGTTTTATAAAAGTATTAATTGTGTAAACTCGCGAAATTCATAATAACTCGTTTCGTTATTAATTGAAAAATTACAGATTTCTTTTCATTTTGAAATCCTAATACATATGTATTATTTATTAAAATTACTAACCTTGCTGTTTGAATTTTTTATAAAAATGTTTTTATAAAAATTTTTTTACGACTTAGTTTATTAAACGTTATAACTTGTTTTTAACGATAACTTTTACGTTATTAATACGTTTATACAATGTTTCTTACTTTTTTCGGAATCGTCGTGAAAGTATTATCTTATAAAACTTATAAAATGAGTATGTAAATATTCGAATTTGGCGACAGAAGGTTTATGCTTGTTTGTTTAAGTCCAATTTTGGATCTTTTCTTTATTATTTACCTAACTTTTGTATTTTACCACGGGTCTATATATCTTGTATATTTTTTTCTTCCTTATATTTTCATTACGTGTCATTAATAGTCTTCTGATGTCCAAGTTAACAAAGGTTATCTAATCCATGATAATACTTAAAAATATAACTTTACTTAAAGAAATCTCTAATTTACAAGTTTGTCCATAATCATTTTTATACATAACCAAAATGGGTTACAAGTGTTTTCTTTCAATTTGACATTATTTTAGTGTTCTATTAACATGAATAAAGTTCCACACAATCAATATTAACATGTCTTTTGTATTTCTTTAGTTGATAACATATTATGAAACTATTGAAAACCTTATTATCCCCTTAATCATGTTTACACCAAATTTCAACATGATACAATTTTTATCATTATTTTAACATGATTATATGTAATATCACAACATTTATAAAAGTAATTCCATATGATTTAATTTCAAGTTTAGATCTCGTTTTCATGATAAATTCTTAATGGTGATTTAAGCTAAATAGAAATATAATTTGCAATAATAATGAAAGATTTATAGCAACATAAAAGAGTTTAAACATGGACCTTATGAGGTTATGATTATGATGATGTATAAGTACTAAACCCTTGTTTAGCCACAAAAACCAAGCTTGCACTTAAGAAAACCCTTATTTTCTTAACAAAAACCCTATCTTGATTTCTTGCTTCAATATCTTGAATTAAATAATCAATGGCTTCTAAAATACTTTGAGGTATCTTAGTCAAGTTATGAGATGTGTATGTAAATAGTTATAAATTTTGTAATGGATTTGCTTGAGATGGCTTATTGAAGACCGTGGCTCTATAGAGGAAAAAGCGTGAGGTGTTGTTTGATTTCTTTAAGTGTTGGTGATGTTATAAGTTACTTGGATAGCTATTGTGCAGGTATATAAGATGTTTAATGAGTCAACGGGTACATAAGGAAGTCCTAGGGATGCCAAGTATGGTAGGAATGGTCTAGGAGTCAAAGTATGGAAGGTATGGTCTTGCCATAATGAGGTATGGTGTGATTTGACCAAAGGTGTAAGACTTATCTCATTTTTCATGTATAATCTTGTATAGGATACAAGATTTTCGGAAATAATAAAGATATACATGATATAGTTATGTAATTTTGTGTATTGGGTATAAAAGTGGGTATTTGTTGAAAGCGATTAGAAAAGTTTTTGTGGTTGCGGGAGTGCCTACAACGCCATATTTATCGCGAAGCGTATACACTTTACGTATCCGATAAAAATAAAATGAACAAAGTTAATAATTATCCTCAAAATAATTATATAACCCTTGCTTGATGTAAACATTTAATTGTTTGATGCCGTTACATTGAACGCTATTTTTTAGCTTTCGCGGATTTAAACCTTAATTCAGAATTTAAAGCAACCGCGTACAACGCTAAAAATAAATAGTGTATATATCGACGTGTCACCTTGACTTGAAAACAAAAACAGGGTGTTATAGACTTACCACGTTAAACGGAGCCTTGTCCTCAAGGCTCTCGGATGCAGCACTGACGACGGTGTGGTCTTGGTGTGTAAGAGGTGTGGATATTTCTCTTTTGAATTGGTCTTCACGTCCACGTGAACTCAGGACCTCTTTGGAGTTCCATCGGGGAAACTTTGACTAATGGGGGAATAAAAAAAATTTTTTTTCCCGACTTCGCTTCAACCGTTTTAAACTTACAGTCCACTATTTTACCGGTTCTCTCAACAAAATGGAGTTTGTCGTCCAAATTTTGTCCATCCAACGGAACGGCTATGGGTTTCGTCGGCATGGACACTTTTTCAGATTAGTACATGAAATGTATTTTGGGACTCTGCTAATTCTGCTGGAAGTTCAAGCTTGTTAAGCAGCCTCTTCCAACCCTTTCTAACACCTTAAATGGTCCAACATACCTTGGGTGTTAAATTCCCCCGTTTGACAAAAAACGTTCGCCCCTTTCCAAGGAGAGACCTTAAGCATGACTTTGTCTGCAAATTTGGATTTCATTGACTTACGTTTCAAGGTCAGCGTAACTGATTCCTGTCGATCACGAGCAGCTTGATTCTCTGTTTGATCTGGATGATTTTCTCAGTGTCTTTGGATCAGTTCGGACCGAGTATTTTTGAGTTCTCAACTTCAGTCCAACAAACTGTGTGAACGAACACTTCTCGGGACCAATAAAGTGCTTCAAATGGTGCGGCCTTGATGCTAGCGTGATAGCTATTGTTATATGAGAACTCGACTAATGGCAAATGGTTAACCCAACCCTTTCCAAAGTCGATTGCACAAGCATGCAACATATCCTCGAGAGTTGACTGGGTCCTCTCGCTTTGCCCGTCTGTTTGCGGATGGCTAACGCAGAGTACTCATTTCCAAATTTTGTACCAAAGCTTTCTGAAGTCGACCTCCAGAAAATTTGTTTTGCGAAATCTTGGGTCACGATCACATTTGATTTGAGGGGGTATCCCTTGCCTCTTGACCACCTCCTTTTGGTACAATCTTTGCAAGTTTTATCTAAAGGATCACTCTTCTCATCGGTGTGTGAGATCGCAGACAGACTTAGTGAGTCAGTCCATATCACCCAAATTGTATCATAGCCTTGAGATGTCTTAGGAAGCTTCGTGACAAAATCCATAGTGATGTTGTCCCACTTCCATTCGGGTATCTTAGGTTGTACCAACAATCCTGATGGCCTTTGATGTTCGGCCTTGACCTTAGCACAGGTCAAACACTTGTTAACATAAGTGGCTATGTCGGCTTTCATGTTGGGCCACCAATATAACTTCTTCATGTCTTGGTACATTTATTTGTCGGAAACCCGGATATGATAGAGTATTTTGATTTATGGGATTCGTGCATGATCACCGTCCGCAAATCGCCATAACAAGGTAACCAGCTTCTGCCATTGAGGCACAGGGTTCCATCCGCACGTGGTTCCAACTTTTGTTCTCTAATAGCTTCTGGAAATTTAGCATTTTCAACCAACATTCCCCCAACGTCTTCACTCTTAATGTTCTCGGGTTTTCGCGCTTCGGTAAAAGCATTTAAGATCTGTTGGGATGGTCCAAACTATAGTCATAACCAAGGCTCGAACTCTAGTGGTGGGTTCTCGTTCTTTCCTGCTTAAAGCATCAGCAACGACATTTGCTTTCCCCGGGTGATAACGGAATATTCGCAATCATAAATCAGCTTTTGCAACTCTACCATCGTGTTGCCTTAGTTTAACTCTTTTTGATCTAAAAATGTGTTGCAAACTTTTGTGATTCGGTGACACCGTTACACTTAGTTCCATATAAATAATGTCTCCAGATCTTGAGAGCGAACACCACTGCACCAAGTTCTAAATCATGAGTTGTATAGTTCTTCTCATGAATCTTCAACTGGCGGGATGCATAAGAAATCACTTTTTCTCTCTGCATCAATACAGCGCCCAAACCCTTCTTCGAAGCATCGCAGTATGCGATGAAATCTTCGCTTCCTTCAGGTAAGCATGGATTGGTGCAATGCACAACTTTTGCTTCAACAGTTGAAAAAGCTGCTTCTTGTTTATCGCCCCCATTTCAAACTTAACATTTCTTTTGGGTGAGCTTGGTCATAGGTTGGCGCGGATCTTCGAATAACCCTTCAATGATCTTCGATAGATCCAGCAAGACATAAAAATTGAGATTCTATGTTGGGACTTAGGAGACGTCAATCTTTTAATGGATTCAATTTTGGCTGGATGCCATTGAATTCCTTCACTATCGATCACGTAACCGAGGAACTGTACCTTAGGAATCCAAAATTCACATTTGGAAAACTTGGCATACAACCTCCTACTTCTTAAGCAATTCTAAGATTCGCTAGGTGTTCTTCGTGTTCTTTCTTGTTCTTCGAATATATCAGAATATCGTCAATAAAGACAATCACGAATTTATCCAGATATGGTTTGCATACCCGATTCATAAGGTCCATGAATACGGCAGGTGCGTTTGTCAAACCAAACGGCATAACTTGAAATTCGTAATGGCCGTAACGAGTTCTGAAGGCAGTCTTCGGAATGTCTTCTTCTCGAACCCTTAATTGGTGATAACCTGACCTTAAGTCAATCTTCGAGTAAACACTCGACCCTTGGAGCTGATCAAATAAATCATCAATTCTTGGGAGCGGATAACGGTTCTTCACCGTTAGTTTATTCAATTCCCGGTAATCAATGCACATCCGGAATGATCCGTCTTTCTTCTTGACAAACAAGACCGGAGCTCCCCAGGGCGAGGAACTGGGCCTTATAAAGCCTTTGTCGGATAGCTCCTTCAGTTGCTCAGATAACTCCTTCATTTCGGAAGGCGCCAATCGATAAGGTGCCCGTGCTACAGGTGCAGCACCAGGTACCAAATCAATTTGAAACTCCACTTGTCGAGTCGGAGGAAGACCCGGCAAGTCCTCAGGAAATACTTCGGGAAAGTCTTGAACTATTGGTACGTCCTCAAGTCGCTTCTTCTCCGACTTGTCTTCAATCTCTTTTGTAGTGACATGTGCCAGAAAGATAGGAAACCCTTTTTCCATGTACTTCTGCGTTTTAGTGCAAGAAATGATGTTTAATCGTGTCACATTTCCCTGGGTACTTCCATCACCGTGTATGATTAAGGTTTTATTTTTCCAAGGGATGCGAACAATCTTCTCGGCACACGCAATGACCGCTTGGTATTTCGCCAACCAATCCATACCGATTATAGCGTCAAAACTACCAAGTTCTACAGGCATTAAGTTTACATGGAATTGGTGGTTTAGGAAGTTTAATGTGCAACCCTTAAGTATAGTGTTTAACCCAATTATCCTCCCGTCAGCTAGTTCGACATCATAATAGTGATCTAGGGTAGATGGCGTGATGTCAATTTGGGAGCTAAATGCAGTAGACACAAAACTTCGATCGGCACCCGTATCAAACAAGATATAAGCATAGCGGTTGTTTAGAAGGAACGTACCAGCAACGACGTTGTCTGGATTTGCCCCCGCATTTCCTACCACGTACACCTTCGCTGGGGCCCTGTCATTCCCAGCTTGATTACCACGGTTGCCTTTGTTGTTTTTCAGCCTTGGACATTCCTTTCTGTAGTGTCCCTGAACTCCGCATTCAAAACAAGTAGGTTTCTGACCCGATCCGGTGCCCTTCTGGTTGTTAATGTGGTTGGCATTTCCCGTATCCCTACAGTCACGAGCGATGTGACCATACTTGTTGCATTTATAGCACTTTGGAGCACACGGACCGTCATGGTGGTAATTGCATTTTGAGCATAGGGGCCTAGATCCCCCATATGGTTTCTTATCACCCGATCCAGCAGTGTATGCCCTGCCGGTGTTTTGCCTCTTGATTTGTTGTTGTTGTTGATTCTGACTGTTTCGGGAAGTGTTTTCAAACTTCCTCTTGTTTTCAGCTTGTCTTTCCGCAATGGTATTGACTCTCTTGTCCATCAGTTCAGTGGCCATTTCAATAGCCTCTTGCATTGTCTTTGGTTTTGAAGCTACGATGTTTCCATGGATCATGTCGGGCAATCCCCCGACATACCTTTCAATTTTGTCTGACTCCTCTGGGAACATCCTCACACAGAGAAGTGCTAGTTCTTGAAAGCGTTGGTTGTATTTGACCACATCAGTACCTATCACTTTCAAGTTCCACAATTCCGCCTCAAGCTTCTTCATTTCGTTTCGTGGACAATATTTGTCGGTCATCTTCTTCCTTAGATCGACCCAAGTCATTGAATATGCAACATCATGAGTAACAGTCATAACATGGGAATTCCACCATGTTAGAGCACTTGCTAAAAGAGTACAAGTAGATAGAAAATTTACATGGTTTTCCACTGAGCAGTTGATTATTCGAATGATAGTCTCCATTCTTTCAAACAAATGGGGTTAACTCACCCCCACTCCCTCGGTGCCTTGAATACAGAAGTTTGCACTTCATGAAATCCTGGTAAGTGCATTCTCGAGCAACGCGTTCAGATCCCCTGACACCCGTTCCCGAAGAATGGCTATCAGTGCCATTCCTGGTTGCGTCACGTGCGGCCAAGGCGGCACTGACACCTTGATCAATCATAGCTTGGAGTTGGGCATTGGTGACCGTAGTGGTTGTGGTTGCTGTTGGGGCTGGTGTTGTTGTGACCGGTGTTGACCTTGTGGCTCGTTTTGGGGCCATTTTCTTCAATCACAAGAAAATACAATATCCGTTAGATTTCATAAAATCATAACCATGACATGACATATCCATGATAAATAAAGTGAGATCACATCACACAGTGAAATGTACAATTGAATTGTAATTAACAATGATATAACCAAATCGACATTCATTCATCACGAATTCGATTATAAACATGACATAATACCATCATTCCATATATAACTGGAAAACATACATGATTGGTCAGATAACCAAAATGTTCACTCGATTGGTACAAGAAATATATACAACCTAAAGCCTTACTAGCCGGGAGTTCCCGTAATAATTAGTAGGCTATACTTGATAGCTCTAATCAAAAAATAAAGAATCTATACAGGATAGCTATAAACAAAAGATCTATACGCCTGCTAGCTGGGAGAACCCATAAAAATTAACAGACTGCATAGTAGCTACAATCTTAACCAAGTTTGAACGCTTACAGTGTCCTCCAATGTGTCAACGCGTGCTCAGCCTCCAGGGCCTGGTACGCATGATTATGCTGAACAACTAATCATCTGCTGCCTTGAGGTGCCACCTCGTGGCGATTGCACCTCAGTCTTAATACTAGTAACTGTGCCTCTAATTCCTGCCAGTGAGCTTCATGACCTAGCTAAGGGCATGACGGGTCTCCATTACTTCTTGCTCGTAAGCAAGTTCTCGAGTCTCCATACTCTCTTGCTCGTAAGCAAGTCTCTCTCTCCTCAATACCTCAATCTCAGCTCTCACAGCTGCACGATCCTTCTGGGCATCGTGATGTCGTGTGCAAAACTCTGAACTCTCTCTAGTGCAAACATCTACCTGGTAAGTGACCCTCCTGTTGACCAACTCTAAGGCGGTCATCATCCTCCTCTCAGTATCTCAGAGTCTGGTCTCTATAGTGGGTCCTGGCTGTCTCGCAGCAGCAGCAGCAGAGGCGGTGTGTCAGCCTCGGGAATATCAGCTCTGCGGCTAGTAGATGGTGCAGGTAGAGGGATAGGTAACAATGGTGGGGTCCCTGATGGGAGTAGTGAATGATAGGTGGATGGTGCCGTAGCTCTCATCTGCCTCATGGCTGCTCTAGTATGTGGGGGTCGGATACGTGGAGCTAAAAAGAATGGTGGTAGCGGAGGTGTAGGTGCCTCATCCTCAGCTGGCACTAAGTCCTCAGGATGCTCAGGCTCCGGAATGTATACTGGTACATGATCCTTAGGTACATACTCTGGAGAACGTGGTGCCTGCTCGAACAACTGTTGGGCAGCCTCCTCGTAAGGATCCTCAGATGGAATACTCCAAGATCGTGCCTCAGAGTGAACAGAAGTATAGGTAACGGCGGAATCAGCTGACATGACTACTGTGACCAGCAGGAATAACTTATGAGTATATATATATAAGACTATTATCTTTATATACGTAATATATTATAAACACGTATATCAATTATGCATGTATATAGCCTAACCGACTAATGCAATAATTTGTATATGAATACCCCGTAAAAACCCTTTTGTATGTATGCAATGTTTGAAAATGGTTATAGTCCAGCAAAAACATTTTGACCTGGTTCTCTATAACCTTGGCTCTTGATACCAATCTGTAACACCCCCAAAATGGGTCGCAGCGGAATAAGGATCCGGGGCATGTTACTTCAAGATCAACAGCACAAGATATATATAAGAACGACACAAAAGTCGTTTAAATTGATACATTGGATTTAAATAAAAGACATATTACAAAAGCTTATAGCTTTACTTGTTCTTTGTTTAATATTACAAAAGATAACATAGATTTCCCAAAACATGATGCACATAAATCTTTAACAGTGCAATCCAAAACATAATCCAATGCATCCTTGGCACCTCGTGCCTATTGACCTCCTAAAAACATTGCTTAAAACGTCAACAAAAATGTTGGTGAATTCATAGGTTTATGTATTTAAATTATGCAGGACCGCAAGACTTTCCCGTGATGTTACAACATATGCCAACAATCACAAAACCAGATTACTGTTGCACTAAGCTCATGACACTGAAGCTCAACCTATATTTGCTATTTTAGCAGTTATTTTGCCCGTACAGATGTTGTAACCCGCAACATCCAAGTCCGACATGGTCAACGTTCGTTCCCGGTGATAGCTAATCACCCAAACGGGGAGGTTAATCCCAATAGATCTATTTATAACATTCGCGCTCACATAATGCAATTAACAACTACATCATGCAATTGACAGTTCATGAAAATGGGCTCAGGAGGGTTATCGCTACTTAGGCAAACACATAATCAATATATTTAAAACACTTGCGTCCAATTTATAAAACAAAGCATGTTTTCACCCCAAATAATAGTAAATCAGTAAAACTGTAAAAAGTGGGGCTATGAACTCACCTTGAGTACAGATAGTAATGTACTCACCTTGAGTACAGATAGTCCACTTAATACACAGATAAAAACGTCCGCAGGACGATAGATGCAACCTATTAAATTATGGCTCGCTATAAGTACGAGTACTTCAATTTATAAATTTCAATATAATTTATAGTAGGTTACGGTTGTGCTATCGTTCGGGCTATCACTAATTAAAGAGGTCATGACATGCACGTTTCGAGGAGTTAGGTTCACTTTCCTACAATACCGTAAATCCAACACATGTCGATACGCCATCGACAGAGGCCTCATATAAAATACTCCCTAGTTTTATAGCACTTTGATACATCAATTTATATATAGCATAATCTCCGACTATAGTTTTAATAAAATAATTTTATAAAGTGAAAACGTTTATAATATATTTTCGTAAAAAATTTGAACTAATTTGGTCGTTTTAAGTCCGTTGCTCGCGTTCTTACGTCACCGGTTTCTTCGTTAGTAAGACGAGTGATCAAAAATATTATATTTTCAGTTTTTGATTTTCTTACGATGAATAGTGTTTTTAACTATTTCACAAAGATATACTCGATTTATTACTTTTATTATGAAAACCCGTTTTAGTCCGTTTTTTATTCGGTTATAGCTGGTTTTTTGCGAATTCTTTCTCGAGCACGTTCTCGTAATGATAGTTTTATCATATTATGTATGTTTTAAAAGTATAAGTTATCTGTAGAGAATTGTACTCTTTTATAAAAATTGTTTTATAAAAGTATTAACTATCTTAAACTTGTAAATGGCGTATCTTCTTCGTTATTAATCGGTTTTTCGAGTTCTTTATGACCCATCGATCCTTGTGACATGTAGTTTTTTACTTTATGATCTCTTATTTTATATTTCCTATTATTCATTTTCTCTCATGTTTTTTCCTTTCTTTATTGATTATTTACTACTCTTTTATATCTATTTTTTTTTATTATTTTATAAAATCATATTACTTATCTGTAATTTTTAATTTCAAAAACAGCCCTCTAAGATACCTTATTTTTCCTAAAATGTGTTTTTCTTTATATCAAACTTGTTTTTTGTATTAATTATTTTGTAGTTTACTATAAAAATCTTATAACATATTTCTACATATGGTTAGAGTACTTTATATTAATGTGCCAAGTCATCCATTGTCCTTGTAAAGTCAATTGTAACAAGTTTTAACAATATTATTTTCACTTACTTTATTTTGTAATTATTTAGTAACATTATATAATCCCTATTTTTTAATAAACATGTTTATACTTAAACATAAGTTAACATCTTTATAGATCTTTTTTGCACATGATATTTACAACTTTAGGACGTGAGAATAAGTGTACTAAATTCGATTAAAATCCAAATAAAAACTCATTTTACATATTTGAAAGTCATTAGTGGTGATTTAGCCGTAATATATACATATAACAATATAAATCATAAGAAATAAAAAGTCTAAGGAAATAAAGAAAACCTTAGTGATGATGAAGTGATGATAAACAGTTCGAAACCCGTGTTTAGATTCAAAACAAAGCTTATCAAGCTTATAAACCTAGATTAGGTTTGAAAAACCTAATCTTTACTTTTATTCTTCTTAATGCTTGCAAATGGTGATCCAAGGCTTAGAATATGGACTTATTACTTTTCTGGATTGATTTATAAAAGAGATGTATGGATTGTATAAATAGTTTTGTTTATGAATCTGTTTGTGTGGGATAAATGAGCAGTGGGTTTTAGAGCATAAAAGCGAGAAAGAAATGAATTTTGTTAAGGTTCTATGAAAGAAAGAAGGTTTCATGTTGCTTTATATGGAAATATCCTATTAACTCTAACCATGCGTTACTTTCTAAACCCTAGCACAAGTTTAGTAGTCAAGTTGACCTTGGTTGTAAGAGTATATTTCTTATAATATAGACTATTTCACAATATTTGCTTATATGTACAAGTTAGTCGGAAATTCTTGTTTCTATCCTTAAAAATTTCGGACATAACAATACATATATTGATGATATATTTATTATTTGTGTATAGGATTTAATCGTGGGTATTCGTTAAGGCGTAGTGAGCGTTTTAGAACTTCCGGATTGCCTAAACGTATTTTATCGTGAAAAACGTAAGCAATATCCGTAAACTCAATAAATATGATGTAACAAAGTTATTAATTATCATCAAATTAATTCATATAACATTGCTTTGAAGTAACAAAACATTAAATTGTTTAATGCCCGTTTACATTGTTGATCATTTCCAGGTCTACTGCGATTTAGCTTAACGATTTATGATTTCAAAAGCAAACGCGTAAAAACCCTAAAAATTAATTGTGGATTAAATATTGTCATACAATGACCTAAAAACAAAGGGTGTGTTGTAGTCTCCCTCGGTTTGCTGAGCCTTAACCTCAAGCGCTTAATGAACGCAGACTTGCGACTGGCCGGTCTTTGAGAACAAATGTGGGGTATTTTCTTCGGAATTGATCTTTCGCGTTCCATGTAAACTCTGGACCTCACTTGGAGTTTCCTTCGAACCTTGACTAATGGGATACTGGCTAGTCGCATTCAACTGTATTAAACTTCAGATCTTTGGAATCCTTATTGGTCCTCGACAACTGAAGCTTGTCATCAAAATGAAGTCATTCAATTGAACGCTAAGGTTGTCGGCAATGACACTTCTTTAAGTTGGATACGTGAATGTTATTATGAACTTTCTGATCTGTTCCTCAGGAAGCTCGAGCTTCGGATGCAACGTCTCAACCCTTTTTATTACTTGACAGGTCAAACCAAAACTGGGTTTAATTTCCCTCGTTTGCCAAAACGTACAACCCCTTTCCAGGCGGAACCTTGAGCTACTTATCTCCAACCTCAAACTCCATCTAGGCTTACGCTTCAAAATCAGCGTTAGGCTCTTTTCGCCTATCTCGGCGGCTTGCTCCTTTGCTTAACTTGAATGATTTTCCTCAGTCGTATCGTGTCTATCTCTGGACCGGTGAGTTGAACTTCTCCAACCTCAGCCCAACATAAAAGAGGAACGTCATTTTCTACCATAAAAAGTGCCTCAAAGGGTGCCAACCTTTAATGCTAGCACGATACTGTTTTGTATGAAAACACGACCAATGGCAAATGTTTACCAACCATTTCCAAAGTCGATCAGAAACTTAAGTCTATTTGAGAGTTTGAATAGTTCTCTCGCTTTGTCCGTCAGTTTGCGGATGATATGCAGTACTCATATCTAAACTTGTACCTAAAGCCTTCTGAAGTGACCTCCAAAAATTTGATGCGAACCTTACGGGTCACGATCTAAATAATCGACACCGTATACCATACCTTGTTAATACTTACCTTTAAGTACTTTCTCGCTAGTTCTCTCCAGAGGGTCAGAGTTTATTTAATGGTTATAAAGATTGGGGAACTTTGGTAAGACGGTCAACGATTACCCGAAATGGTGTAATACCCTTGTTGATGGACTTAGGAAGCTTTGTTATGAAAAATCCATCGTGATATTTTGACCCCATCCTTAACATTGAGGTTATCTCGGGTTGTACACAACAAAACCCATTGTCTCTGATGTTGGGGCCCTTGTCCTTAGCCACAGGTCAAGCCTACTGCACTCATAGGTGGCGATAATATCAGCTTTCTTATTGGCCACCACCATTCATAGCTTCTTTACGTCTTGATACATTTGCTCGGAACCCTGATGGATTGAATACTTCGACGAGGTGTTTTCAACTTTTCCGTTCTAATTCGCTCTGGATATTTAGCATTTTCAATCAGCTTACCTCTACACTCACTCTTGATGTTTTCTGGTTCGTGACCTTTCAGTCTGAGCATTCAAGATTTGCTTAGGAAGATCCAAGCTAATAGGCATGACCTCCTCAAAGCTCGAACTCTTAATGGTGGTTCCGTTCTTTCTGCTCAAAGCATCAAGCAACGATAATTTGCTATTCATGTGTGATAACGAATATCACATATCGTAATACACTAAGCAACTCTTATAAACATCGGAGTTGTCTATGTCATTTCCTTATGATTTAAGAATAATTCTTTGTAAAACTTCTTATGATAGTGAACACCGTTACACTTGGTCACATACAGATAGTGCTACAAATTTTTAGAGCGACACTTACTGCTCCAGTTCAGATAATGAGTAGTATAGTTCGTCTCATGGATCTTTTAACTGGCGTGACTGCTTAAGAAAAACCTTTTCCTTTTGCATCAAAACAGCGCCCAAACCTCTTCTTGAAGCATGCAGTATACGTTAAAATCTTCACTTCCTTCGGAGTAAAGCCAGAATTTGTGCACTACACAACTTCTGCATTCAATAATCGGAACGTGATTCTTGTTTGTCTACCACTCATACTTGACCTTCTTTTGAGTGTGCTTTGTCATTGGTTTGGCGATCTTGAAAACCCTTCAATTGAATCGTCGATACATACCAGCAAGACCTTAAAACTGTACGAATCTCCGTTGGTGTTTTGGAGATGGCCCAATTCTTTAACGCTTCGATCTTGGCGGGATCCAGCATGAAGCACTTTAGTATCAAATATTGTAACGAGGAATGTACTTTGGGAATCCAAAATTCAACCACTTGGAAAAATTTTGGCATACAAACTCCTCTTTCTTCAACAACTCCATTAGTATCCTTCAGATGATCTTTCGTGCTCTTGCTTGTTCTTGGAATAGATCTAAATAATCGTCAATAAAGATAATTAAAAAATTTGTCTAGATAAGGTTTGAACACGTCCGGTTCATGGGGTCCATAAAACAGCAGGTGCTAACCTCGATTGGTCAACCAAACGGATGACTTGGAATTCATAATGACCTATATAGAGGTTCTGAAGCTCTTAACGCTTTCTCGTCTTCGAGATGTTTCCTCTCGAAACCTCAATTGGTAGATACACATGACCTTTAGGTCGATCTTCGAGTAGACCTCTCGTCCCTTGAGAGTTGGTCAAATAAGTCATCAATTCTGGTTGAGGATAACGCGTTCTTCACACGTTAATTTGTTTAGTTCTCGATAATCTATGCACTCCTGTATAGATCATCTTTCTTCTTGAGAATAGAACTGGAGTCCCCATGGTGGACGAATTAGGAGTTTATAAAGGCTTTGTCAAACAAGCTCTCTTGTTAGTTGATCCGCCAATCTTCATTTCTGATGGGGCAATCGATGAGGTGCCCGTGCTACAGGTGACAGCACTGAGTACTAGATCGATGTGATTTCACTTGTCTGGTAGGTGGAAGGCCTGGGAAAGTCCTCGGGAAATACTTCGGGAAAATTTTTGACGATCGGTACATCTTGCAGTTGCTTCTTCTTTTTTTACTTTATTCCAGTCTCCTTGATGGTATAATATGTGCCAATAGAAGGTGACATCTTCGTAGCAGGAGACTTCTGGGCCTAGTTTTGTACGAGATGATGTTTAATCGAGTCACGCAGTCTATTTCTACTTCGTCTCCCATGAAAATTTAAAATTATCGCGCCCAAGGGAATGACGAAAGATCTTCTTTGCTCAGTCATTAATGGCTTGGTATTTCGTCAACCAGTCCCATGCCTACAATTTTGACATCATATGTACCATTCTACAGGCATTGGTCGGACGTGAAACGGTTTGGTTTCATAAAATTTAACGGTGAAACCCTAGTTAATCACAGTATTTACCTAGATTATTCTTCCATCAGCTAATTCAACGTTTATAACCATGATCTAATGTAGTGGGGGCTTTATTAATCAAAGCTACTAAATTGAGTAGACACAGAAATTAATCTGCACCAGTATCAAATAAAAAAGGGAAGCGAAACGGTTGTTTAGGATGAAATAGTACCCGTCACAACGTTGTTGTCGGGGTTTTGCCCTGCAACTCCCATGCATATGCCTGGCTACACGTTACCATTTCCCTTATTCTTCTTCGTCACTGGGGGCTGTCCTTCCTGAAAGTGGCCTGGAGCCCCGCTCTCAAAGCAAACTTTGGCTGGTATTTGCCCCTTGGGCTTCTTGGGTTGTTGTGTTACGGTTGTTGTTGTTGTTATTTGCAGTAGTTGCAGGCCGGCTACCTACTGTCCATTGGTCAGGTAGGCCAGCTTGTTGCAGTTAGTGCATGTTGGTATAACAAGCGGACCGTAATGGTTGAAATTACACTTGGACCATAGAGGTTTAGCCCCTTTTTTACGATTTCCTTGTCTCCTTGTTCCCAGGCAGCATAAGCCTGCTACGTGTCTATCTTTGTTTGGTTGTTGGTTTTTGGATATTTTGAGGTGCGTCTTCACAAACTTCCTCTGGTTTTCTGTTGTCTCTCAGCCCAATAGTGTTAATCTCCTATCATCGAATTAGTCGACATCTCAATAGCCTTCCTGCTGGTCTTTGGCTTCGATGCCTCAACTATTGAGTAAATCCGGTCGGGCATCCCACCGACATACCATTTTATTTTTGTACAGTCTTTCGGGAACACTTCTGTTACACTAGCAATGCCAGCTTCCTGGAAGACGTTTAAATTTAAGGCTAACTGTTGGTTGTAGGTCAATTCATTGCGTGCCTTGTACTTTTAGGTTCCACATTTCTGCCTCAATTTTCTTGATTTCATTCCTCGGACAATATTTAGTTGTCATCTTTTTCTTCAAGTCAGTCCACGTTATTGCATAAGCAACCTCATTTATTCATGTCCCTGCTATGTGAGTTCCACCAATTTTTAGAGCAATCCCATAAGAGTACAAGTGGAAACTTCACTTTGATTCTCCACGCGTGCAGTTACTTATTTGAAACCGGTTTCCATCATCTAAATCCACTGGGTAATCAGGCGACCACTCCTTTTGTGCCCTTGATGGAATAAGCGGTTGACATTTCTTGAAGTCTTGATAGGTGCACTAGAACACGCGCGTTCATTCCTTCTTAACTGTTCGAGGTCATGGCTTTCATCGCCCATTACGGGTCGTAGACGTGCTGCCAACACCGCAGTGACACCCTCGTAGATCATGGACTTGATGTTAGCACCGTGTGAACCGAAGTGGTCCGGTAGTAGGGTATGCGATGATGGGGGAGTTGGTACCTGGGTTTAACCTCATGGGGCCTTTGTGGGCCTTCCTCTTGGTCCATTTTCTTAAATCACAAAGAAAGAAAACATAATAACCGTTTGATATTCAAAAATCTTACCATAACCCGATGTATACATAATAAATAAATGAGATCACAACACATGGTGAAATACACTACAGTTTTGAATTAACCAAGCGACATTTATTCACTATAAAATTTGATTTTTATATAAACATATCCATACTTTTCCTATATAACTGGGGAAAATATACATGATTGGTTTGAACTTATACAAAAACGTTCACAACATTAGGTTACAAAATGAAATCAAATAGAGCCTAATAGACGGGAGTTACCGTAATTTTTGTGGCTATAAAGGATATCTGATCAGAAACAAAAAGATCTATATAGGATAGTCTAACCAAAAGACAAAAGATCTATACCGCCTGCATAGTGGTGAGTAACCTTAAAACGTTAAACCAGACTGCATATAGATACAATCATAACCAAAGTAGGATGACTGCTACCAGTGTACTCCAATGTGTCAACCGTTAGTGCTCTAGCTCCAGGGCTGGGTAGCGTGATATGTTGTACAGCATGATCATCTGCAGCCTGACGCTGACTTTTACCACTCATGGCGACGTTGCTCTCAGTATCTAACACTGTAACCATGCCTCTAATGCACTGCAGTGAGCTTTAAGACTAGCCAAAGCCTGACGAGTCTCCATTCCCTCTTGCTTGTAAGCATAGTCTTCTCTCCTACAAATACTCAAACATCTGCTTCAACAGACTGCGCGATCCTTTTGAGGCCATCGTGATGTCGTGTTCGTGCAAAACTTGAACTCTTTCTAGTGCAACAATATACCTTTGGTTAGTGATTCTTGTTGACCAACTCTAGGCCGGTCATCATCCTCCTTCGTATCTAGGGTTTGCTTTATAGTAGGTCTTGGCTGTCTCGCAGCAGCTTAGCACAGAAACTCTTCTCCAATCTCACACCAGGTCTGGAGTCAGTAAGTAGTAGTCTTATTCTGATGGCGGCATGTCGGCCTACAGAAATATCAGCTCTGCAGGCTAGTAGATGGCTTAGAAGGTATAGGTAACAATGGTGGGGTCCCATCGATGGGAGTAGTGAATATTAGATGATGGTGATGCTGCATTCATATGTCTCATGGCCTGTGTTTGCTTTTTTTTCTTTTGTATTTTGCTCTAGTATGTGGGGTCGAATACGTGTCGAGATATAAAGAATGGTGGTAAGTGGAGTGTAGGTGCCTCATCCCCGGCTTTGGCCACTAAGTCCTACGGTATGCTCAGGCTCTGGATTGTATACTGGTATTTGAGCTCCAGGTATATTACACTGGAGACAGTGGTCCTGCTCGAACACTGTCGGGCAGCCTCCTCCAGTAAGGTCCTCAGATGGGAAAACTACTCCAGATTCGTGCCTCCCGAGTGAACAGACGTATAGGTAACGGCGGAATCAGTGACATAATTGTGACCTAGCGGAATAACTTTTAAGAGTACTATATACTATATAAGACTATTATCTTTATATACCGTAAATATATTATAAACTAAGGATATCAGTTATGCATGTATATAGCCTACAGACTAATGCAATAATTTGTATTATGACTACCCCGTAAAAACCTTTTGTATGTATGCAATGTTTGAAAATCGGTTTTATTATAGTCAGCAAATACATTTTGACCTGGTACTCTATAACCTTGGCTGGTACGTGTGTGTGTGTGTGTGGTGTGTCCAAAATGGGTCGCAGCGGATAAGGATCCGGGGCATGTTACTTCAGATAACAGGACAAGATATATAAGTAGAACGACACAAATTGTCGTTTTAGACTTGATACATTGGATTTTTAAATAAAAGAACATATTATTACATAAAAGCTTCATTGGTTTCAATTGTTCTTTGTTTATTATTACAAGATAACATAGATTTCCCACCAAGAACATGATGCACATAAATTTTAACAGTGCTGTTATCCAAAACAATAATCAATGCATCCCTGGCATTCTCGTGCTCTAATGACCTCCTGTAAAACATGGTTAAAACGTCGCAACAAAATTGTTGCGTGAATTCTAGTTTTTGTATTTTAAAATCTATGCAGGACCGCAAGATTTTTCCTGATGATTACAAAGATTGCATCAATTCACAACCAAGTTTACTGTTGCACTAAGCTCATGGACACGGAAATCAAGCTCAACTTATTTTGCTTTTTAGAAGGTTATTCTTGACCGTAGATGTTATGTAACCCGAAATCCTATGTCCGACTAATGGTAAAGTTAAGTTCTCGTGATAGCTAATCACCCAAACGGGGATGGTTAATCCCAATAGATCTAATTTATATCATTTTTTTCCGCGCTCACATATGGAATTCTCAACTACATCTATGCAATTGACAGTTCATGACAATGGGCTCAGGAGGGTTATCGCAAAATTAGGCAAAACACATAATCAATATATATGTCAACAACTTGCGTTCCTTATTTATAAAACAGGAATGGTAGCATGGTTTCCACAACAAATAATCATCAAATCAGTAAACTGTATAAAGTGCGGGTCATAGAACTCACCTTGAGTTTTTTTTTTTACAGATAGATAGTCCAATTAATCACATGATTAAAACGCTCACGCATGACGATAGATGCGAGCCTTTTAAATTTAAGGAGTAATATAAGCTACGAAGTACTTCAATTTTTTATCATTCAATATAATATTATAGTAGTTACGTCGTGATATCGTTCGGAGATATCATAATTAAAGGGTCATGACATGACGTATCGAGGAGTTAGGATACTTTATAAATCGTAAAATCCATCAACTTCGTCGATACGCCCCGAGAGGCTACATTTTGAAACTCCCTTAGTATTATAGCACTTGATAACCACTCAATATTCTTAATAAGCATAATCAACGAATAATCGCTTTTAATAAAAATAATATTTATTTCAAGTGAAACGGTTTTATAAATATTCTTTCGTTAAAATGAACTATTTTGGTCGTTTTAAGTCCGTTGCTCGCATGTTTACTTACGTCCACGTCTTCGTAGTAAGACGATTAGTGATTTTCTAAAATATTATACTTTTCAAGTTTTGATTTTCTGCGGATGAATTGTGTTTTTACTATTCACAAACAGTATATACTCGATTTTATTATTACTTTTATATTATGAATAACCCGTTTTTAGTCGTACTTTAATTATCGTAAATGTCGTAGTTTATTCGTTATAGTTCCGTTTTCATCGATTCTTTCGAGTACGATCTCGTAATTAAAAGTTATATCATATATTAGATGTTTTAAAAACATAACTTTCTGTAATGAATAGTAAATTTTATAAAAGTATTTATAGTCGTAAACTTGTAAATGGCGTATCTTCTTCGTTATTAATCGGTTTTTCGAGTTCTTTATGACCCATCGATCCTTGTGACATGTAGTATTTTATAAAATCATAAAACATATATGTATTTTTCGAATTACAAACAGCCCCCTAAGATATTATTTTCCAAAATGGGTTTATCTTTATAAAAACCTTGTTTTATGTATTAATTAATTTAGTAGTTTACTATAAAAACTCTTATAACCATATTTTACATATGTGGTACTTATAATAATGTCCAAGTTCATCCATAGTCCTTGTAAATTCATTGTAACAAGTTTTAACAATTTATTTCATTACTTTCATATGTGAAGATTTAGTAATCTTATAAAACCCTAATTTTAACCTAAACATGTTTATACTTAAACCATATGTTAACATACTTTTATATTCACTTTTCCATGATATATATAACCATATGACATAAGAATAAGTGCATAAAATCATAAACATAAATAATAACTCATTTTACATATTAAAAAGTCCTTAGTGGTGATTATAGCCATAATTAACATATAACACATAAAATCATAAGAAATAAAAGTATAAAGGAATTAAGAAGACCTTAGAGATGATGTAAGAGATGAGAAATAAGTTCTAAACCCGTGTTTAGATTCAAAACCAAAGCTTACAAGCTTATAAACCCTAGATTAGGTTTGAAACCCTAATCTTCCCTTTTCTTCCTTAATACTTGCAAATGATGAACCAATGCTTGCAAACACCTTAGTATGCCTTAGGATTGATGTGTAAAGGGTTGTATGGATTGTATAAAAATTTTGTATGATTTGTGTAGATGGCTTATTTGAGCCGTGGGTTAGGAGAGGAAGAGGAAGAGAGTTTTTGTGATTTATTGTTAAGTGTTTAAGAAAGGAAGAGTGTATGCATCCTATATATAGTGAAAATATCTTATTAACTTAACCATGGTTACTTTCTAACCCTAGCACAAGGTTAAGAAGTTTCTTATAATATCTAGATATTTATAATATCTAGATATTTAGCAAGTTGATAAGTCTTGGTCATAACTTGAAAATTTTGGCATATATACATATATGTGATGTTATATTTATTATTTTGGGTATTGGGTATAATCGTGGGTATTCGTTTAGGCGTAGTTAGATTTTGGAACTTCCGGGAATGCCTAAACGCATTTGTTAATCGTCGAAAACGTAAGCATTTTACGTAACCAATAAAAATATGATGAACAAAGTTAATAATTATCCTCTAAATAATCATATAACACTTGTTAGATATAAACTTTTAATTGTTTAATGCCTGTTTACATTGTATGATCATTTTTAGTTTACGCGATTTAGCTTAACGATTATGATTTAAAAGCAAACGCGTAAAACCCTAAAAATAATTAGTGGATTAAATAATGTCATACAATGACCTAAAACACGTGGTGTTATAGTTCATGTCACTTTTACATGGCCAGTGATGCGGTTTAGGATGTAAGCGAATGGGTGTAATCGCCCAAGAGAGAATTTAGGATGTAATAAGGTGGGTGGACATCGCCAAAAGTCTTGTTGACGATTGTGGCTTGAAGTACCCATGAGTGTAGACTAATTAGAATTAGTCGTGTTTATGTTGGAATTATCGTCGAGGTGGCTTGACTTTGTGGCAAGCTCGATACGATGAGGAAAATGTGACCGTATGGGTATAAAACATAACTGTTAGAAAGAATAATTATGCCAAAAGCTCCAAAGGAAAGCGAATCCGATGTGTGATAATAATCGTCAATGCTTGGTTGAAAGCGGACGTGATGAATGCCTTTGTATAAGGCCAATTCATTGAGTCATCATGTAAAAGATAGCGAGCGTACAATAGGTACTTATGTGATTATGTAGGCATGTGTAACAGTATCGTAAGATGATTAGGAGATCTAATGTGTATTTTGGTTTTGAATATTGGTATAACTCCGTATTTGATTGCGACGTATGTTTTAATTTAATTAACGACGTAAGTTTCGGTCTTGGTTTTTATAAGCGAGGTGCGCTTGGTTTTGTTGTTTTTACGATCCCCAACTAAGTTTGAATCGATCATTATTTTAGAAAATTTCTCGCGAGAGCGACATAATAATTATTTTAATCAGATGTATTCAGCGTTATATTGTTTCATTATGATGAACTCGGACTATAAAAGTTAGAACGACGTGATTTGGTTTTGTCGAATATATTTTCACGACTTGTTTTTACCTGTTTTGATAAGAGTTACCATGGTTTTGTTTTGATTTCGTGGGTATAATTTACCGCTTGTTTTGTTGACTTTCCATCTGGAATTGTCGGAGCGAATATTTTATCGCATAATTATTTTGAAAGAACGTAGGAGTTTGCGTGATGATGAGAAGCCATCGTACCACGAACGAACGATAAGACGAGTAAGAAAGGACGAACACCGAGGACGGCGCTCCCTTAAGGTGGGTGGAATGTAACAACCCGAGTTTCACGACGCGTATGACGATTGCGAATTCGACGTCATAATTATTATTTTATAAATTCGTGTGAGAGAACATTGACATTTAAAATTTTATTTGTCGTAAATAATTATTTCCGTATTTTATTATGAACAGAAATTTAAATTTTTTATTTTTAGTCGTTTAGCGAGTCAACGTTTGACCGCGCGACCGTTAAGCATTTTGGGCATCATAAATATTATGACGCGCCCCGACTAATTTTATTTTATGTTTTATGGTGTTTCTCCGAGTTTTTGTAAAAAGCGTGTCCAGATTCGAGGTTTACGTGATTTAACGTTTTATTAATTATTTTAAAACTATATTTAGCAGGACGGAATAAAAATATTTACGAAAGTAGTGACCCGAGTTTATGGCCGATTTTAATAACTAAAAAAAAGGCTTGTACTAAGTTTAAAAAGACTTATGGATGGAGGGACTATTTTTGCCAAATTGCCAAAGATTTTTCCTATAAATACAAGTAATAAAACACACACATTATTTTTTTCTTCCTTTTCCTCCTCCTTTGTGCTCGGCCGACCACCACCACAATAACTTCACCACCGCCACCATTTTACCAACATGCAATACGATCCGAATACAAAATATTAATCCTTATATCGAGGCCTACGTTTCCATATAATAAAATCTCACATGCATTAAGTTTTGAAGAAGTTGGGTTTTGGGTTCGATTCAAGACTTTTCGAGTTAAAGTGTTGGTTTGATTGAAAAGTTGTCGGGTTCGTGTTTGTGTTCTTTTCGTCCGCGGGTTCGAACCACAAGGAGGCCGAAACCAACACCTTGTGTGTTGTTGTGAGTATTCTTTTGTCATTTGTTTCGTTATGTATTTGATTCCGTATATTATTCGTGATGAAATCCGAGCGAAACTTGCGCCGATTAGTTAATCAATGTTATAAAATGATTAAATAGGTTAAGTATAAATTATAGGTCATATTAGACATATTTTAGATAAGTTTTTGGGTCAAAAATGATTATTGGCGCGTTTTGTAAAATGCATTTTCGAGCAGAAAATAGGGTGCGCATTTTGAGGCACGAGATTTTGTAAAATCTGATTTTCGATTGGAAAAATAAGATAAAGCTTTCCGAAATGATCGTTTTGATATAAGGTAGAGCTTCTAACTCCTAATAACGAAGAAACTAGAGCGAAAACAAGTTTTGAAAAACTTATAAATTGCAAACAGCTATGTTTAGTGAATTGCTAGCTGATCTGATTTTCGACAGCCATTTTTGGCACTTTCAAGTCCGTTTCGGCCTTCCGACGAAACACGAAAGTTGTCCGGAATGATGTTTTCTATAAAATCTCTTTCTGGTCAAAGTCACGAAAACGTGATAAAGCGGGTCAAAACCGATAGTGAAACTGCTGCGTTTTTCATTAAAAATACAAGTTACAGCAGATTCTTGCAGGGGCATTTTCGTCATTTTTCCTTGAGTTTCGGGTCTCGGCTAAAACTAAAAAGTTGTCCGGAATATCGTTTCGCATAAAATCTCTTTTTACTCCGAATAGTGAAAATGTGATTTAGAGGGTCGTTTGACGCGGGTCAGATTTGGGTAAAAATAAATATAAGTTTAAAAATCAAATGTTGAGTTTAAATAGTCAACGGGTCATATAAGATGGTTGAAGCAATTTTATGTATATATAATATATCAAAGTATTTATAGAAATTTACAAATAATCCTTGAGGACAAAGATTAAATGCAATTTAAACACAAAAATATATAATATAATACGTTTAACCGGTAAGTGATTACCGGGTCGTATCCCAAAGAAATATGAATTGATACCCTCGATTCAGTTTGGACAATGTTATGAATGTATTTCAACTTTTTGATTGATTTTCTATGACTAAAAACAATTAAAACAATTAAATGCAAGTAAAATAACTAAGCACGCGGACGAAAAACGGAAATGATAAACCCTAATTAGCACCTTAACCTATAATTTGAATTAATAATCTAATTCTATGAGTAAAAATAAAGGAATTTGCAAAATTTGAAAAGTTAACGATAAAATTTGAAAGAAATCACAAAAACGAATAACGGGAATCGAAAACCGAGCTCTAAAAGCTAAAATGCTCAAAAATAAACCTACGAGAGTCAAACTAATTTTTCTACATTCTAAATGATAAAAGAAAATTTTCTAAAAAAGATTTATATTTTTTTGATTATTTTTCTATTTTTTATGATTTTTAAAGTTTTTAATGAAAATAAATGTTTAAAAATACTAAATGAACTATAAAAATTCTAGAAAAATTACAGAAATTAGCTTATACTAATTAAAACCTAGGAAAAATAAGCTCGAGATCACAGCTTATTAAATAAGCCACGAAATAAGCTGAAACAGCTTAATAAGCTTATTGGGCTAAAATGAATATAAAGAATTAATTGTGCAAGAGTCTTATGAAAAAGACCCAAGGGCACAGCGGTAGGGAGTGTGGTGTGTGTGTTTATAAAAGGGTTGAGGTGTTGAGGTCGGGGGTTCGAGCCTTGCTCACCCCCGATTTCCACTTCCCCTTTTTTTATTTTATTTTTAAAAACTTAAAGAACAAAAGTTGTTAAGCACCTAAAGATAAGCATTTTTAATTAAAGCAACTTTTTATAAAAAGCACTAAATAAGCTGTTAAACAGCTTATAATACGACAGAAAGTACTTAGCTACTTTTTTTTTTCTTAAACAAAATAAGCTAGAAACCTTATTAAGCTAAAATTTAAGACTAAATAAGCTAGAATAAGCAAAACTTAAGCTAATGAGCTAAATAGAACTAAAAATAAGCAACTAAATAAGCTAGAAAACTAAATAAGCACTTATGCAAGACTAAAAACCAAACAGGCCCTAATAGCTACTTTTAGCTTAAGAATAAGCTAGCAAATAAGTACTCTATAAAATAAAACTTGGTTTTTCTAAAAACTTGGCTTAAATTCTACTAGGAAATGCTTTTCAAAAGAGCTTAAAACAACTAGAGCTTATTAAAAAGATCTTGTGAAATAGGCTGTTACAGAAAGTGGGCTTTTGAAAACTAAAAAGTTATTTTTTTTCTTAAAAGTTTGCACTTAACTCAATTTAAGCTCAATTTTAAAAACAAAAGCTAAACCTGAAAGCTTATAACATGTAGAAGCTAATTATGAAAAGCTAAATTAACCAAACCCAAATACACTATAGGCTCCTAAATTTTACTTGATCAAAACAGTAAACTCAGAAATAAGCACTTGAGACTTAAAAACTAAATAAGCTATAATCTAGAATAAGCTAAAACAGAAGCTCAATTTTTGAAAGCTTAATAACCTACACATAAGCTATAAATTCAAATTATAAAAGCAAATACTATAAGCTAAAAATCTAAACATAGAAACTAGGATCTACTTGCTACTGTTTTTTGGCTTTTTGAGATTTTTATGAACTTTTAAAAGCTAATGCTTCCTAGTGAATAAGCTAGAATTATTGAAAACAAGTCTTAAACCATCTTATCCTATATCTAATCTATAAGCTTACTTAATATTAACAAGTAAAATCTACTTAAGCTACTAAAATAAGATCAAAAAGGGACTGCAGTTTAAGACTGCGGTACCTTACTGATGCACTTGGCCAAAAAGGGTGAAACCCAAATGCAGGTAACTTTAATGGTCAATCCTACAATACATACACTCTATGAGTGTATGTTGACACACACAAACAAGATCCAATCTCTCCTAAGCTAGGATCAATAAGATCTTTATCAAATTTTTCTTAAAAACTCCCTTGGTGCCAGATTAACGTAATAAGCTTAAACTTTAAGAAATTTTAAGTCTAACTTTTGAAAATGCACTAACTGTTGATTTTAAATGATAATGAAACTATCTCAAACAAATTACAAAACCCACAAACTTGACAGATCCAAACACCCCTTAAAGCTAGCTTGATCAAAAATTAAGTCTAAAAATTCTTAATCTAATGATTCAACAATCAATTGCAGGCTAAAACCAACTTCATTATTGTCTAACATTAACCAATTAACAACAATATCAAATCTAAGCTAAGATTAAACTAGTATGCTACTTAATTTTTATGATTTTCAAGTCTTAATGACTAAATTTAATAAACTGTGAATAACTATGATCTAACTTATAAAAGCTAAAACAGATAGTTTATATCTAATATTAAGCTAGATTAAGCTATAAGAACAACAAATAAGCACATCAATAAGCACAAATTAAGCTGATCTAAAACATAAGCTAGATAGTAAAGACAATAAAGAAAAGGAAAACTTACAAGAAACCTTAGCTTAACAAAGGTTGAATAAGCTCGTGGAGCTTCTCTAGAAGCTCTGGCTTATCAATGATAAGCCAGTATAAGTCCTTGGAAGCTCTTCCATTTTAAGCTTCCCTTCCTTAAGTCCATAATTTAAACAACAAGGGTATTTAAGCTTATTTTAAGGTTTAAGTAGATTAAAGGAACAATTGAGCTCAATCATAAGCTTAGAGACTTGTGAGAGCTTGTGATGAGCTTATCAAACAATACACAAACACTTGAGCTTTTTAAGAGCTTATGACAAAATTTATTAATGAGAACTTGATTTTATTAAACTAGAAAACGTATTACATAATATTTAAACTGATTACATTAATTTGAAAAGGTAAAATAAGCTACAAATTGATAAAGCTAAAGTTACAATTTTATCTAAAAACTCTAAAAGCTAAAAAAAACTCCTCCCTGTGTGTGTGAGTGAATGAGTCCTTTTATAGCCCCCTTCAGAAGCTTCTAGGTGCAGGTTCAGTTACACGCTCCTCTTAACATTGGCCTTTGATCATCTCTCAATTATTGGATGCCTATTTCATATCGTTAGATTAGACTTTGTCCCACGGATTGCTAGCGTGGCAATCCGTGTTTGTGACACCTTTGTGCTTCTTCTGTGAGTATATATAGTACAAATCCCATCATTCCTTATGTTTCTTTCATGATCCACGTGTCATCCTTTGTCCAAAATTAACCAATAGAAAAGCTTGGTGACGTTTTATCCTGCCAATGTGTACTTTATCCTTCGAATTAGCCTTCTACATCATTAATTTGCATTTGCCCCTTGTTTTTTACCCTGGGTAATTTGGGGAAGGAGATGAATAGTAAAACTATTTATCCCGCCCTTTTTTCACTTATAAGGGTGTGTTTTATTTGTGTTTGACCCGGGTAAAGTCTTGTTTGAATTCGGGTTTGGGCCGGGTGTTGGGCTTAGTTAACAAATTTAGGATTTAGTTTATATAGAAGGGTTTAAGCCCGTTTATTTTAGGGACCATTTTTGTAATTTAGAAATTTATGAAGGACTATTTGTTAACTTTAGGATTTTTGTCTTGTTGTGACTTTGACCAAGGGTTGACTGAGGGTTGACTTGAGTTGACCATTGATAGCATTCTCCCGGCTCATTCTGTGCTCTTCCGTTCCCGTGTTCGTGTTTGTCCGGTTTTGACCGTTTTCTTATGATTTTTGCTTTATCCGTACCTACACAATCAAAAAGACAAAACAAGCAATATTCAAGCATTTAAAGCACAATTTTGTCTTTTTAGGGCTATTTTTGATATAAAATGGATATGTGTTTTCACACATATCAAAATTCCCCAAACTAAGCGATTGCGTGTCCTCACGCAATATTACATGCTCTATAACCAAATACCTCAAAACCTCCCCAAACTAAACCTTTGAAAAGTAGCAAAGATTTTTTTGTGGAGAGAGTTAAGAAATCACAAGTTATAAAACACCCCTTTTTCCTATTTTTTCTAAAACCTCTTTTTCATTTTTTTATATATATTAATAATATTATTTTGACTTTCGTTATTTCCATAACTGTTAGGGATCATAGAACAAGATGCATTTCGATTCCGAGAATGCCCCAAAAAGGATAAATTCATTGTTCCTGACTTTTCACTTATCCAAACCAAGCTTAAAACAAAATCACAGCTAAATATCAGTAAGGATGCTAACACTACTCATATTTGCAACTTGTGAACTTTTTACTCCCGACATTTATTATATCTTAAGTGAATGTGCTATCTTGAATTTCAACCATGGATCAACTTTTTGCAACATACTATGCTTTACGTTCCACCTTAGAATAATAAGTTTAAAGGCGAGATCATCCCATGTAGCGACTTTCGTCTCGGCACATCCCAACCTTACGGCTAAGTGGCCAGACTTTTGACACCCCACAGAGACTAGTATCGGGACTCACGGACCTTAGGTTTCAAAAACTCTCAGGTTTCCCGATTTATTCATAGCTTAGAGTAGTCAAAGTGCAAAAGCATATTTGAATTTAACAAGAAGAAGTCAATTATTAATTTAACTATTTAGATATTTATGCAATTGTAACCCTCGACCTTTTAAAAGGCTGCAACATCGGTTGTGAGCCGGCAAGATGCAGCAAACTTTTATCAGTCTCGGATCTTTATTCTTACTATGGGCTTTCTTTAGAAGACTACCACATCGGTTGTGAGCCGGCAAGAGGTAGTAAACTTTTATCATTTATGATTATTGGGTATAATCAGGACATTTATTTAGGCGTAGTTAGTTTTTGGAACTTCCGGGAATGCCTAAAAAACCATTTTTATCGTGAAACGTAAGCATTTTACGTAACCAATAAAAATATGATGAACAAAGTTAATAATTATCCTCTAAATAATCATATAACACTTGTTAGATATAAACTTTTAATTGTTTAATGGCCCGTTTACATAGTAGATCATTTTAGTTTACGCGATTTAGCTTCACGATTATGATTTAAAAAAGCAAACAGCTAAACCGCTAAAAATAATTAGTGGATTAAAGTAAGTCATACAATTACCTAAAACACAGGTGTTAATTCTTGTTAATTAATATCGTCACTTTGGTTTGTCAAAAGGGATGAACCGAGCATCTAATTTGTTTTCCGGATTTTGTTGAATAGGTAGAAACTCACCGTAGTAATAACATGCCAAAGATAAGATCTTTTGATTTAACCTATATCTCGAATCTATTATTTCTAGTAAATAAAACTATCACGTTCCAAAAAGTGGTGGTCTTTGCAGGATTTCCCTACTAGATATTTGTCAGAATCCATAATCGATCCATGCTTTAAAGACAATCTATTTAAAATCTTGATGACCTTAGGCTTCTGATACCAAATGGGAAACTAAAGGGGGGGTTAATATTACAGGTTCGGTTAACGTTTTAAAAGTTTGCATTCAAAATTCTTAGATTCAGTTGTATGTTCAACCAATTAAACAAAATTAATCAACAATGTAAATATCTAACCTAATACTAAATAACAATCACAATGATATATAAAGAGATGAGAGAAAGAACAATCAAACCAAGACACCAAGATTTATAGTGGTTAGGCTACAAAGCTCTTTCTTTGCCCGTACCTCTCCACTCCCCGATATCCTACTCGAGATTTCAGCTATGTCAACAAGCTCCCTTCAGCAAAAAAAACTGTTTACACACGTCGGCTTACGGTTATTTCCGACACTAAGAACTGAATGTCGAGGTCCTAATCTTACTCGAACCAATCTACAACTTCACAAACACGATTCAATCTTAAGAATCTACACTATCGGTATACAACACACAATCCGAGTCACACAATTATACAAGATAATTACAATAGAGATTTGATACTTAAAATAAGAGAGGAGAGATCACTAAATAACAATTTGTTTCTTGGCGAATACGAATGTTCTTCTCTTGCACTTGATAGAGAGGAGAGATGAGAAGAAGAGATTAGATCACTTGAAACAAGATCAAACAATGTTAGTGATCAAGAGATTTAGTGAGACAAAGAAGGTTTTTAGAGAGAGAAAAAGACTAACAAAATGGAAAGATTCGTGCAAAGAGTTATGTTTTTTTGCCGAGAAAAGTTAGTATTTATAACCAGTGAATCTAACGTCTACTGCAGGCGTCCTTACGTGCCCAAATATGATCTGGGGCTGCCGTGCCTATAAGGGGGCCGGCTAGTAGACTCTGCTCATGTTTTTGTCTTTTTGTGGGGAAGGTTGTATCTGGTATGAAAGCTCCCATTTTAAGGGGAAAATTTGAATTTCAAATTTAAGTTTTAAATAAAACTTTTCTTTTAATTAAAAAGTATTTTTTGATATATTATATTTTTGTGAAAATACTTTTTGTAAGAAGATGTGATGGTTAAGAAAAAATTATTTTCTTTGATCCTAATCATGTTTAATGATTCTGTTGTGCATACCTTAAGTATCACTAATCTTAGAAATGAAATTTGACGATTAATAATTTGTAAAACGTTTAGATTTTTATCGCAAACGTTTGTATATTTTGTTATTATCAAAACATTAAAGTCAACAAAATATAAATAAATTTTTATACATTATTTGTATTAACAGTAGAAGATGGAGAGGAGGTTTTTTGTATGAGAAGGTGTGGTATGTCATCTTCATCACTAATATGTTCACAATAGAGTTGTCTAGGGAATGGATGGTTAGTTTGTTTCTGTGAAGGTTGAGAGGAGGGAGCTTGTGTGGAATCCATGGAATATAAGAAAGAGGAGAAAATGAATTTTTGAAGATGATGAAGAGTGTGAGGATAAGACTATTTATTTTGGAGTTAGTGGATTAAAGAAGTAAGGCATGGGAAAGGTGAATTATTTTGATTCCAAAACGTGTTAGCAAAATCAGGAATAGCTGTTATAGAGTGGATAGTCAACTGCACAGAAAATCAGGAGAGACACAGTAAAAATTCTCGTGATCCTGATGGCGGTCCCATAAATGTATAGGCGGTCCCCCAGATATATGAAGGCCGCCCAATATTTTTGGGGGCCGTTTCTGTAAAGCACAAAAAATATGTCCCAGTTTTTACAAACCTTCAAAATATGGCAGAAGCAATGCTATTCAGGAAAATTCTTTTGCAGCCAAATCCCCCCCCCCCCCCTAAAAAAAAAATAATTTTATTTTGCCCTCCCCCCCTAGAATTACATAATACTCCTCGATGTTTCAATCTAAAAGACTAGCTATAATACTTGGGAAACAATTATAGACTATACTAGTAAACTAATAAGCATGCTTGTATTCATAAAATTTAAAAAATAACATAGTTATTAAAGACATGAAACTAAATTTAGGATGATAAAATGGAACGATCATCCAAGGTAAATTACGTTGCCCAAACCAACTTCTAAAAGTCTACTAAATAGCATAAGTTCAATACCCAAGCATAGCTAGTAAATAAGTAACCAACAGCATAACAAAGTAGTAAAAATAATGATATTGTCTTATAGCGATTATCCAAATTGCTCATTTCGTCTTCTTCCCTCTCAGAATAAAATTCTGATACCCCTTTCAGATTTGACCATTAACCCACCAAGATGCTCATCTTCGCAACGAACTTGACAGTTGAGGATTTTGGTTTGGCGAGTATAAAAAGTATCCATGTTAAGTTTGAGATATTTGGTGTGTTTTGAAAAGACTCGAGAATATCATTTGGATAATGAAATACAAAACGGGTGGAGAAGGAGTCTTGCACCGAGGCCCTTATTCCGTCATTTTCCATGATTATCATCATCTTTGAGATGATATGAGGATGGGTTGACCGACTGCGTATGAAGAACAAGCGAGTGACACACCTCTTTTCAGGCCATAATCCTTTTGAGTCTTTTCCTCTTATTGAGCGGTCAAGAGTATACATGACAACGATCGTACAAGAACATAATGATCGTACTGATAACTCATGAATTTTACAGATATTGCATACTTAAACTATCGGGTTAATAACATACAATATGTAAATTACCGAGTTGTTTAGAGTCAAACACCATGCGTTTTGCAATAAAATATGCATGATTGTAAATCTACGGACTTAGCAATACAATAAACATGTGACAAAGACACACATGGATATGGACTCGATACCATCCCAAACAAAAGTCAATTTCCGAAATATTTTCGACTCAATTTTCATTATAGAACATTTTCCCGAGTTAAAATTAGTTTCTTCAACATCAATACTAGGTCATGACATACAGTGACCGGAACCCTCGCGCTCCTCTAATATAATTTTTTGATTTCATCGGGACAAGGAGGGTTGGTTTGATAAGGACCACTCGTATGAACGTCTGAAAAATGCACGTCTTCAAGTGACACTAGTAGGTAGAAAGAGAGCAAGCCCCAATAAAGGGAAAACCAAGAATTTAACTAAATTCTATCAATGTTTAAGAGAAAAATTTGTTTTGGATACAAACATCGATTATCATTTGAACCCTACTAAAGTATAGTGACTCGGTTTGACAATAAATTCGAGAGAAAAACAGGACAAATTTTGTTTATTGATTATAAGAAGACACTCAAACCCAATATGACTAAGCATGGACTCAACATAAACCAAACCGTCAAAAACTGGAAAAACTATCCGACCTTCATGAATGCAATGATTTTCAAGATTTATAAGCATTTCTCTTAAAGGTAAAGTGTATTCATGTAAAATTATTGGAATGTAGCTTTTTTTGTGTTTTTGTGACATTCAGCATTTTAAACGAGCGATGGTTACCTAAAAGAAGAATAAACTTATGTCTTATTATTATGAACTCATAATGTTAACAAAGAACTCGGCCTATGTGTGTGACCTGATAAATGTAATAAATGTGAGTTGCGGCTAACTCACGTTAAAAAATAAAACCAATGAGTTAAGCCCATATGCCCTTATGTTTAATTTTGCTCATCCAAATTGTTAAAAATACATATGAATTATGTATCTCGAATTTTGTTCATGAGATCATTATGCATGTATGCAAAAATGTTTTTAGGATGTATTAACAATGCATAAAAGCATTTTTATAGTGTTCCTAAACGTGAGTAATTTTGAAATAAAATTGGGGTTTTGTGCGAAAACAATTTTTGACAAACACACTCAATTATGCAAATCCTATGTCTAACAGAATGTTTATTAGTTATACATTGTGTTAGTATAATCTTAATTGCACACAAACACAAGAGAAAAAAAAATCCTTAATTTTTGAATTTTTGTTTTAATATGAATCCTATACACAAGATTGAATGAAAAGGAAGGAGATGAGCTTATAATTGATATCTTATATTTAGGAGTGATTATTAGTGTGATTTGATCTTCAATTTGAGTATTTAAATGTTGATTTTTACGTTTGGTGTTTTTGGTTTGTGTTCATCACTGGCTGAAGGAGAAGGGATGATTGTTTTTATGTTTTAACAAAAATGAGGGTGACAAACTTTTGGTCTCGTCTGGTGGCGATCCCATATCAATCTGGGGGCCGCCTGATTAAATCAGGAGGCCGCCCTAGATATGGGGCCGCCATCAGCAGATGGGTTTTGACTCAATTTTTTACTAAATATTTTATAGAAAGAGTGACGTTTTAATTTTGCCATTCTTGCGAATTAAAATGCTTAAGTACGTCGGTACGAAGATTTAAGTTATCAAGAATACAAGTGAACAGGACTAGAAATACGAGACAAAGAAAAAGAGACGATTATGACATGTGTTTCCATAATTTCCTAAAAAAGAGGTATATAGTTAAACGATTCACGTTTACGAGGTTAGTAACAATGTCGGCGATATTGTCGATGGACTGACACGTTGTTCGATAGATAGATATGTCATTTCTATGACATATCCACACAAAGAAATGTGACAAGATTTCGATGTGTTTAAGTTCATAGAATGTGCCACATGGTTTTGCTAAGATTCAATTGCGCCTTTATGTCTCACAAATGATCGAGATGTCGTCATGATCGAATGTCGTAGTCGATAAGAGCCTGTTCATTCATAGTGCTTGTTGAGCATGGCCTTTTTCCCGCAGCTTACCGTATTCGGCTTCGGTAAGTGGATATACAATAGCAGTGTGTTTCTATCGAGAGACCAAGATGTTAAACACCATCCCACGAATGTACGAAATACCAGCTAGTGCTTTTTCTGTCCACCTGAATCTCCCGCATGATTAGAGACTCAGCATATACTAGCGGTTTGCTATGTCGATCCCCTTTAGGATACCATCAACCTAAATGCGTATTGCCTTTAATTATGCATCGAAAGATACGTTTAACCGCTTCAAGATGAGAGGTTTTAGGAGCCTCTTAGAAGCGTGCACAAAGGCAGACACAAACATGATCTCGGGCCTACTTACCGTTATTTAAGTAAACTACATATCATGTCTCGATACCTATAACATCTACGATGACTCACATTTTTCCAGCTTACATGATTTTAGTATCCAAGGACAGGGTGGGGGTTTTGTTCAATTGGTTTAGAATCTCGTATGCCAAATATATAAGCATTTTCTTTAATGATATTTAGATAATTAAAAGAGAATACCATCTTGAAGGCTCTTGATACCAATTGTAGGTTCCATGATCATTCATACAAACCTTAACAATAATGTGTAGAATCAAGATGTAGGAAAATAAAGACTTTATTGATGATTGAAGGAAACTTTTTGGTGGCTAGAAACCCTAACAATAATATTGACTAGCTTACCTAATAATGATAAGAACAAAGTGTATTTATACACTAATGGGGTTTGGCCTATGGGCCTTTCTTTTGGGCTTTTGCAGGCTTTTTGCATAACAACCCATTTACATCATTAAACATTAATTAATTAACTAACTAACGAGCCATGAAACGCTAGTTTTCTTCAGGACCGAGCTTCTCTTGTTAGACTGTGAAATTATGTTTCTAACATACTCTCAAGCTAAAATTGTCTCGGAAGAACTGCTAGTTCCACGTGCTAACAGACTTGTCATCAAGAAGAACAACCAGCGTGTCGCTTCAGATTCACATATCACCGATACAATGCTGAGATTTGTTGTTGAAATTTTAAGACACCATAAACTATATAATCTAGTCTCCTTAACTACAACCGTACCGATCATCTACCTACACCAGTTTTGGACAACCATCAATTACAACAAAAACAACCATACATTCACTTTTGAACTAGACAATCACACTTTTACTCTCACACATGGACTACTCAGAACTGTATTGCAGATGCATCCACCTGATCCTAACAACACTTAGATCCAACCTCCCTCAGAAATTCAAATTCTTGAATTCATTAAGACATTTGGTTATGATAAAGATCCCGAAACAAAGTTGATTGCCATTTCTAAAATGGTCGCCACAAGACTTCATCAACCATGGAGAGCTATTCTGAGTGTACTCAACAGATGTCTTACGAGAAAAGGCTCAAGCTGGGACACAGTTAGACTTCTAATACTTCAGATATTATAGGGTATCGTTCACTCTGCCAATTTAGATTTTGCATCATTAATTTGGGATGAATTCTATTGGCAAGCAGTTGAAAGATCATCTAAACCATCAAAGATGTCTAAGCTGTTGTATACCCACTTCACCAAGCTTATCATTGACTCCCTTCTTTCACTCAACAAGAGTATTCCTCGCAGATCAGACTCTAAGTTTCATAGTTCACATGATAATCATCCTATAACCAAAATTTTAAGCACAACTAACAGTGAATACAAGTTTGGAATGGAAGTTTCTGATGCTATGATAAGTGATGCAATCAAGAAGAAAGTAAGGTACAAGTATTATATGGCTAAGAAAGTAGAAAGTGAGAAAGCTAAAATTATTGAAGAACCAGAAGAGCAACACATATCTCCAATCAAAAGTGGAAGAGGAAAAGGTTTTATGTGTTATGGTGATCAAGTAGCAAACGCTCCTAATAAAATCATGAAAGATCTTGTGCCAAGGAAAACAAGATCTCTTACTGAAGAAGCAGTTGTAGGTAAACTTGCAAACTCCATCAGTATTCAAGAACCGCGCTCTCAACGACGTCAAAGAAGTTAATTGACAATTAACAGCTAAACTGACGAAGCCGTTGTAGATATGTACAATGAGTGGGCATAGAAACTCAAAGGTCCCGCAGTAGAAGATCCAGTAGTTCAGTCATTATTAGACTTACGGAAATGATCGAAAGCAAGCAGACTTGAGAGTTTAAGGTAAAATAAGCAACCAGTTAAAGGAGAAGGATTGAGTGCTGTTCACAAAAAATACTATTCTTCATCAGAAACTAATAGTGATGCAACACTGTACTCTTCTACTTCAGACAAATCAGAGGAAAATGCAAATGAAACTGATGATGCTGATGAATCTGAGATGGACTTATCCGATGATAATCCAGATGGAGATGATGATGATGATGCAAGGTATGGAGTGTTCATGCATAACAAGTCTACTGCAACACCTAATTCTATCTACCTCAGTGTAACGGTTACAAGTTCCTCACTAGACATCATTCAGACCTTGCTAGACGAAA
>BQNB010020247.1:26086-65742 GCA_026074375.1 Tanacetum coccineum | reverse complement strand
CCTATCGCTTATGATTTAAAGTGAACACGTACATTACAAAAAGGTACATTGTGGATTTATTGATGTCGTCAATGACTTGAAAACACAGGGTGTTATAAATGTTGTCTCGATAAACATTGCTATCGGTGGCTGGACAGTTTTTATAAGAATGAGCACCTCCACAAGTTACACAACTCTGCTCGACCGCTTTTACGGATGCGGGAGCTTAGGCTTTTTGTTTGTCGATAAGCATAGTCTTCATCAAATTCTTAAGTTCCGAGACTTCGGTTGTAAGAGCAGCAACATGTGGTGAAATTTTCGGAGTAGATGAATTCGAACTTACTTTGGCAACGACTGCCTTGTTTCATAAATTACGGACCTTGGATTTAGTCTTAATAATTCTCAAGCATTCACGAGGCATCTTATCCAAAAAGTTTCCACCCGCAGCAGAATTCAATGAGTCTTCATCATTAGCATTCAAAGAATTGTAAAACGTATCCAACTGATGTAATTCTGAAAATCCGTGGTGTGGGCATGCTCGAAGAAGGTCATTAAATCGATCCCAAGCCTCATAAAACGATTCGTTAAATCTTTGTTGAAATCTCGTGATTTCGTTACGAAGATTTGTCATTTTTGAAGGAGGAAAGAATTGATTAATGAATTTTGAAACAAGATCATCCCATGTCAAAATTGATCGAGGAGGTTCTTTTTCTAGCCAAATCCGGGCTGAACCTTCAAGAGAAAATGGAAAAAGCATAAGCTTAATTGACGTGCTCGGAATGTCCGGGAATCTCATCGTTGAGGTGATTTTATTGAAATAACGGATGTGAGCATGTGGATCCTCTTTATCATGTCCGAAAAACTGTTTGTTTTGAACAAGATTGATCAAACCATGCTTTAACTCAAAGTTAGCATTGATTTCGGGAATTACAATTGCATCCTCGTACCCCTCGGTGGGTGCTTGGAGCAATTGTGCCATAGTCCGGTTATCAGCCATCGGAACTAGGGGAGGATTAACAAAAGGTTCTTCTAAATGAAATGGTTCTACAACAGCCGGTTGGGCTTGTTGTTGACGGTTACGGTTGCGGGTTTGAGAACGAGTGCGCATGCACAAAGTAGAAAAAGAAAATTTAAACTAATTTTTTTATTTTTTATTTTTTTTAACAAACTATTTTAACGGATAACGAGATAGACAACTTAAACCAAATAATCAAATTTACTTCACGGTAGCTCTTAAAAATTTTACTTTTTAAGGTGAGCCGTATTTCGTAAATGACACAAATGGTAAGTTTTTAAATCTTTGATTCGAGTTGGGAACTTACTAATGGATAATACCTCAATTGAAGGTATTATTTGTTGGTGTTCTTTTATCAACTTTGTTTATTTTTTATTTTTTTTATTGACAATTTTTTTATATTTTTGATTTTTTTATATGATAATTATACTAAAAGAAAAGAAAATTATTTTTTACTTTTTGTATTTATTAATTTTTATTTCTTTTTTTTATAAAAACAAAACTTTTAAAAATGAAAGGGTCTTCAAATCACGATCAACAAACTTCAAACGAGAGAATCTTAATCACAAATCCCCGGCAGCGGCGCCAAAAATTGATTCGTCAGAATCTATATATACGAAATTATAAAATATAATATATGATGCAAAATTACCAATTTACCCTTGAGGACAAAGGTGAAAAGGAAAATCTTCACAAATATATATAATATAATACGTATATAAACCGGGAAGTATGATTCCCGGGTCGTTATCCCCCAACGACTTGTGAAATTGAAACCACGTTTGATGTTCGGACAATGATTTGAATTGGAAACAAAAGTTGGTTTGATTATCTACTTTTAAAAATTAAAATAAACAAATTATAACAATTAAGCACGACATCTCATATGCCTCATCAATGCCAATAGTCTACACATGGGAATTCCACCATGTCAGGGCTCCATCTAGTAAGGTGCAAGTAGTGAACTTCACTTGAGAGTTTGGAGGACAACTACTGATACAAACACTGACTCTTTTCTCAAACCATCTAGCCAAACTAATGACTCCTTCAGTACCACTAAAGTTGTATGGTTGACAATTGAGAACATCCTTGTAGGTGCAAGCCTTAGTAACTGGTGCATTTCTTCTTGCACCTCCATTTCCTCCATTTCGATTCCTATCCCCATTATTGTTACCATGATTTCCATTTCATCCATTTCTGTTATCATCATCATCCCCATTCTGGCTTTGGCTTTCACCAATGAGTCATGCGTTGCGGTTGGCCTCTTGAGCAGCCAACGCCTCTGCCATCCGTTGAGAAATTAGTTCTTCGATGGCTTCGGGAGTCATACCGGAGCGAGTAATAGTCATAATTCTAGCCACAAATTACAACACAAGGTGAGGTTCAGAACGAGTTAAAGTTACGATAAATAATAAACATAATTTACAACATAAGATCACAAAATACAATAGAGTTACATTTTGACAAAATGAATAAATAACATCATTATGAGGAATGAACGCAAAAGGAAGTTATAATAATAATAATATTTCATATCACGCAAAATTCATAGTCGGTTACACATTTCTCAAAATGGGTTCTTAATCTCTACTGCTATACTACTACTACTACTACTACTCTTCAACTAAAATCCATATATAAACTACGATACTACTCGTCTAAGGGAGATAACTATGACTCCTCATCAAGAAAGTCTCCATCCTCTAAAGTCTCTAACTCTTATGAGCATGAACCTCGTGAATTTGTCTAAGCTCATCCTCTACATAGCCCAAGCGTCGCTGTAAACTATCAGCTCTAACCCTCTTAATACCTAGAGCATCTCGAAGTCTCGTGTTGCTATCCTTTAAGGCCACAACACACTCTAACAAACTAGACCTCTCACTATCAGTAATCATGTTCCTAGCCTGTTGGTCTGTCTATCCTGCCTCAATAACCTCTATCCTTTAGAGAGGTATCTCTAGCATGTGCCCATACATACCCTCAACACTCTCCTTTAGCTACTATAGTCGCTCAATAGTGTCTGGCATGAGCAAGTCATTTGGGATATCAATCTTAGTAGTAACATCGACCCCAATCTCTATGGTACCCTCTTGCTAAATCTCGGCATCAGCCTCATCATCGGCCTTTGCCTCCTCTGGCTCACTCTCCGACTCAACAACTGCCATCCCTGGCTCAACACCCATCTCAACCCCTGCCATAACTGGATCAATACCTACACCCATAATCTCGCTCCCGAAGTGATTTCCGATCATGAACCAAAACAAAATGAATCCATCCAAATAATATACGATACTTTTTCCTCCAAGGAATGATCCTCTTCACCATGAGTTTCGCCGGTTGAACTTTAAACACATTCCTTCGAGGATTGCTAGAGAACATGAGGAATATCTTAGTCTTATGACATTGCTTTGTGAGATTTCAACTTCCCGGTCACCGGAAAATGTTCATGCTAATTCAAGTTCAATTATCGAATCTTGTATCCCCGTTGAGGATAGTGACCCCGTTCAAGAAGAGATCGATATATTCCTCGTTCTGGGTGATTTAATTCCACCAGGTGTTGAAAATAATGATTCTGAAGATGAAGATAATTCTACTTTCCTCCCCGAAAATGAGTCATCTATCCTTGAACCATCATCTCCTCGTCCTCCGCCGGAACCACCAGACGTTTGCTTAAATTTTAAGCCCGATACGGCCATGAAGAATGATGAAGATTTTAACCAAGGGGAAATTGTTTTATCCCTAAATGTTGAAGATGTCAATTCCTTCACATTTGTCATTTGGACTTTTCTTCCATCTTTCACCTACCCCGAGGATTCTCCTTTTATTCTCTCTTTCGGGAGTGAGGATCTCGTTTTTGACCTCGGCATCTTTGTTTTGCATTTTTCTTATCTAGAGCCGGTGGTGTTTTCAATGGAAGTTTCTTATTCTAAGTATTGCTCTCCCTAAGGACGAATGAATTCAGGGATCGAGTCAAGCTATGTGACTCGGTGACAAAAACAAAGCGCTTCGTGGGAGGCACCCCATGCTTATCCATTTTTTATTTAGCTTCTAATGTATTGTGAGGAGGCTTGTACTCTTCTGTTCTTTGTGTTTGTTGTTTGTGCTTGTGATTGTTTGCAGGATTGACCCAACTTTTCTGAAGACTCTCGTGTTCGGTGTTTTGTCCCGGTCCACTCGAGCTTCCTAGCCTTTGCTTGCCATTAGTTTGGGGAAATCCGATATCCTAAAGATTATTATCGTTTAACATTTATCTTATAGCACACTTAATAAACGGCTTAAGATTTTTGTGTTACTTTCTTCATGTTTGAGTTATGCATTAGACTTTTTGAGTTCTAGTATGTGGTTTTTAAGACTTAGGCTAGGAAACATTGAGGACAATGTTTGATTCTAGTATGGGGTAGTATATCTTCGATATGATCTTACCTACTTTTACCCGTTGTTCTCACGTACCCCGTTTTCCCACCAAAATTTTAAAAAATATGAAAATTTTAAAATTTTCAAAAAATAAAATAAGTGTTTTTTGTCACAATTTTGACTTTCTTGCTGGGTAAGAATAAGAGTAAAATTTTGACTAGATCGGAGCGTGTTGAGCTCTATCTTGTTTCCATTAACTTTAGCTAAGCCAATTCCGCTAATATTCGCGAATAAACGAAAAATGATTGAGTTAATTATAAGTAGGATGCTAAACAAAGATTATTTAGAAATCTTAAGAGCTCATGTATGTAACTTGTTGCTTTTTCTCCCATAAGCTCTTAACCGGATTAATATACGTGCTGTTTTTGAAGATTAAACTTAAATCAACAATTTTTATGTAATATATATAGCAAAAATTTTAGTCTTAGTTCAAATTTATACTTGAATTTTTCAAAAAGAAGTCTTCTTTAAATAAATAAAAAAAATGATGATAAAATGATAAAAAAAACAAATATAATAATAAAAGTTGTGGGTTGATAAAAGTTTACTACCTCTTGCCGGCTCACAACCGATGTGGTAGTCTTAAAATAAGCCCATATAAGAATAAAATCCGATACGATAAAAGTTTGCTGCATCTTGCCGGCTCACAACCGATGTTGCAGCCTTCTAAAAGGTCGAGGGTTACAATTGCATAAATATCTAAATAATTAAGTATGAATTAATAAATTGACTTCTTTTTGTTAAATTCAAATATGCTTTTGCACTTTGACTATTCTATTTTATAAGCTATGAATAAATCGGGAAACCTGAGAGTTTTTAAAACCTAAGGTCCGTGAGTCCCGATACTAGTCTCTGTGGGGTGTCAAAAGTCCTGGTCACTTAGCCGTAAGGTTGGGAATTTGGCCCGAGATAAGTCGCTACAATGAGATGATCTCGCCCTTTAAACTCATTAATTCTAAGAGGAACGTAAAACATATATTTCCGCAAAAAGTTGATCCATGGTGTGAAATTCAAGAAAGCATCACTCACTTAAAATATAAAATAAAATTTCGGGAGTTAAAAAGATGCATATATGAGTAGTGCTAGCTCCATACAGAATTTATCTATGATTTGTTTTAAATCTTGGTTGGATAGTGCAAAGTCGGGAACGATGAATTTTATCCTTTTTGGGGCCATTCTTCGGAATCTAAATGCATCTTGTTTCTATTGATCCCTAACATTTATGAATTAACATAAGTCAAAATTATCGCAACTATATTATTAATATTTAAAAAAATGAAAAAGAGGTTTAGAAAAAATGAGAAATCGGGGTGTTTTATAACTTGTGATCTCTTAACTTTCTCCACAAAAATCTTTGCTACTTTTCAAAGGTTTAGTTTGGGGAAGTTTTGAGGTATTTGGTTATAAGGCATATAATATTGCGTGAGGACACGCAATCGCTTAGTTTGGGGAATTTTGATATGTGTGAAAACACATATCCATTTTATATCAAAATAGACCCTAAAAAGACCAAAACTGTGCATAAAAGGCTTGTAAATTGCTTGTTTTGTCTTTTGTTATTGGTGTAGTGCGGATATATGCGAAAAATCATAGAAGAAAATGGGTCAAAACCTTCCACCAACCCGGGCAAACACGAACACGGGAATGGAAGAGCACGCAAAAAGCCGGGAGGAAGCTATCAAAGTCAAACCCTAGTCAAACTTCAGTCAACTTAGTCAACCCTTGGTCAAAGTCACAACAAGACAAAACCCATCTAATTTCTAAATCAGCCCTCAAGATAATCCAAATTGCAAAAATAGCCTTAAAGCCCTAACGGTGTTAACTTCTATTAAAAGAAGTTAACACCCGTTAACTATTATTTAAAAAAAAACCTAACACTCGTTAAATCTAAGCCCAAAGCCATAAAACCTTTACCCTAGCCTAAAACTTTACCCCAATAGCCCAAGTCAACTACCCAGTCAACTCCCTTACCCCTTCAGTTAAAAATCAAGCGGGAAAAGTAGTTAAACTACTGTAGATCATCTCCCCCGATTTAACCATTCAGTCAAAATCATAGGGCTTTTACCAATTAAGGGGTAAGGAGGGCAATTCAGGTGTGATAGTACACGCTGGCAGGGTAAAATGTCATCCAAGCTCTCTCATTGGCCAATACCTACAAAGGAGGATCACATATTAGCAAAAGAAACACACAAGGATGGATAATTTACACTAACCCTACTCTCAAAAGAAGCACAATCAAGCCTGACACACGGATGCCACGTTGGCAAATCCTTGGTGTTCCCAAAATTAATCTATACGGTGGACCTAGAGAATCTAATGAAAGAGCAAGGTTGGATGGACAGATTGGAGGACCGTCAAACAAACTCATGCACCTAGAAGCTCATCAAACAGACTATTTTATAGCCCTCACACTCTTACACACAGGAAAAAATAGTTAGTTTAAGCTTTTAGATTTTTTTAGGAAATTTAAGCTTAAGCTTTTAAGTTATTTTATTAGTCAAATGTAATTTTTATTATAAACTTTTGTAATTATCTTTCAAGTAATGTAAATCAAGCTATTTAAGTTTAATGAAATTTGAGTTTTTCTTTAATAAATTTGGTCAAAAGCACTCTATTAAAAATGCTCTATGAAAGTGTAACGGACCAATAAGCTCATGTAAGCTCTCAACTAAGTCTATAAGCATGTTATTGAGCTCAATTCAGTCTTTAACTTACTTAAAGAACCCTTAAAATTCACTAAATACATTGATTTATTTGGACTCTAAAAATTATTGACCTCTAAGCTATGGAACTAAGCTAGCCATGGGATGAGCTTCCAATGACTTTATACTGGCTTATCTTTGAAATCCAGAGCTGTTGATAGCTCTTTGATACAAATTTTTGCCTTTGATAAGCTAAGTTTTTTAAGTAAGTTCTCCTATTTACTATTTTGTTTTTAATTCCAAATCTTAAATTTGCTTTAATATTTTGCCTAAATGCTTATCAATTTGCTATTTGAGCTTTATTCTGCCTCTTTGTGCTTATTCATCATATTTAGCTATCTGTTTTAGCTTTTTATAGTCTAGCTTATAATTTGTCTTAACTTGTCTTAAAAATTATAAAAAAAAACCAAAAATAGTGTAGCTTATTGTTTATGGCTTATTATATGCTTAGGATTGCTTATTAGGTTTATTATAAATTGTGCATTATCTGGTTATCAAATTATGTTCATTAGATTTCAAGTTTGCTTGTTTAAATGAAAGTTGCCATAGTTAAAGGGTTTTTAGATTAATAAGTTAGACCTTCATAAAGACCAAAATAAGTTTGTGTTTTCAATTTGGTCAGCTTCATTTTCATAATTAAATAAGTTTTAAAAAGGTTTGAATCATTAGTTTATGTTTAAGAAAATTCTGAGGCTTAATCTCTTTGTTCCTACATCAGGGGAATTTTTCCTTTCCTTTGCTTGTTAAAATTTTGATCCAAGCCTCATTGAGCTTGGATCTTGTTTGTGTTGAGTTTAAACACACTCATTGAGAGTGTCTAGTGCAGGATTGACAAACTTGGTCACCTGCAATATTGGTTTTGCCTCTTTGCCATTTGCATCAGATAGACACCACTAAACCCAACTGCATCATAAACTGCAGTGGTTTTTTGATCAAAATTTAGGATAGCTTTATTTGGTTTTTTTTTAAGCTTTTTAAAAATCAGTAGGGTTAAAGTTAACTTATAGGTTAATATAGATTTAAAACTTGTTATTTCATATTTAAGCTTATTTACATAGGAAAAAAACAAAACAGCTTTAAAGTTCAATAAAAAAACTCAAAAAAGCCAAAAACAGTAGTAACTAAAACTTAGCTTTTAAACTTAGATTTCTAGCTTATAGTATTAGTTTTTATCATTTATATTTATAGCTTATTAATAGAGTAATTAGATTGCAAAAGCTCAGCTTCTGTCATAGCTTATTGAGTTTTCTAGCTTATTTAGATTTCGAGTTTTTAGTGCTTATTTATGAGTTTGTCATTTAGATGGTTAAATTTAGTTAGCTTATAGTATTTTTAGCTTAAGTAAATTTTCAAAATATTGCTATACATTTATTAGCTTTCCATAACAGCTTTTTAGAATTGAAATTTTGAGCATAAAATTAATTGAGTTGTGTGCAAGCATTTAAATGAAAATTAGTTTTTTGGCCCTCAAAGGCTCACTTTCTGAAAACAGCTTCTTAAAAAGCTTTTAGAGAGCTTAATTTTGAGTTTGAGCTTATGTTAGCTTTATTAAAGTTGATTAAAAAAGAGTCCTTAACAACTTTGTGCTTTTAGTTTTCAAAAATAAAAAAATAAAAAAAAGTGTTACTCAGACTTGAACCCCCGACCTCAACACCTCAACCTTTATAACACACCACACACCACACTCCCTACCGCTGTGCCCTTGGGTCTTTTTCATAAGACTCTTGCACAATCTATTTCTTATACTCATTTTCCCCTTATAAGCCTAATAAGCTGTTTTAGCTTATTTCGCAGCTTATTTGATAAGCTGTGCTTATAAGTTTATTTTTCCTAGGATTTAATTAGTATAAGCTAATTTCTGTAATTTTTCTAGAATTTTTATAGTTCGTTTAGTATTTTTAAACATTTATTTTCGTTAAAAACTTTAAAAAATCATAAAAATTAGAAAAATAATCAAAAAAATATAAATCTCTTTTAGAAAATTTTCTTTTATCATAAAGTTCATAGGAAAATTAGTTTTGCTTTCGTAGGGTCCAAATTGCAAAATTTCATTTTTTAAAGAACGAGATTCGTTCCCATTTTCATTTTTCATGTTTTAACGCTCATTTTAACTCCGTTTTTTGTTCTAGTTTTCTTTAAACTTATTTTTTATTCAAATAGAGTCCATTTAAAAGGAAAATTTTAAGTTAGGTTTATTTTTAGACATTTAGTGGGGTTTTTTGACATTCCAATTTAAGGGTCCCGTTTTGCGTTTTTAGTTAAATTTTGGTTTCCCGTTATTTGTTTTTATGCTTAATTGTTAGAATTTGTTAATTTTAATTGTTAGGAGTAGTTTATCAAATCATCTATTGGTTCCAATTCAAATCATTGTCCGAGCATCAAACGTGAATTCAATTTCACAAGTCGTTGGGGGATAACGACCCGGGAATCATACTTCCCGGTTTATATACGTATTATATTTTATATATTTTTGTGAAGATTTTCCTCTTTTCCTTTGTCCTCAAGGGTAAATTGGTAATTTTCCATTATATATTAAATGTTTATTATTACGTATATATAGATTCCGACGAATCAATTTCCATGAACCATCTCAAGTATTCTTGAAGCTCTATATGTTTCCTTCTTCAAGAATGACTTCTTCGTTTGCTTTCCAACCATGCAAGACTCACATACTTGATCTTGATGCTTAATTACCGGTACCCCTTTAGCTAACTTGTGCATCAAATTCACCGTACAAAATCCGATATGGCCAAGTCATACATGCCACAACCACGTCTCTTCACCAATGTTAGCTTGCAAACAATAAGGTTTCCTAACTTTTAGTTGAGTCTTGTAGAGACGGTTTACACTTCGCGGGATTCTAATTTTAGCAAACTTCCACAATTATCACGCATGCTTAAGAAATCACCTCGTATACGAATATCACAACCAGATATTGTAGCTTTTCCAAGACATACAATACTACAAATCACGGGAATGTAATAAATATCTTTTAGCAACTTTTCTTCACCCTTTTCCCTTGGAAGAAAATAATGCCCTTTCCTTTTATTCTTACACACGAACCATCTACGAACCTAACACGTCCAATTATATTTTTATTTAATTCAGAAAAGTAAGAGTAATTACTTATCATTAGCTATTCTTGCACTATTGTCACAGAATCCATACATCGTCTTTCTATCGGTATTTGTGACTCTCTCTTTTTGGTGGATTGTACTTTTCCTTCATTCATGAAAGCTTTCTTTCTTTTAATATGGTTTCGATCATAAAGCAATACATAACCATCCCTCAGATTTAACATCTTGCCTCATGTGCTTCACTAAGGTTTGCCTTCAAAGACTTGATTTTTTATCTGTCATCGTTGAAATAAAGGTGTCCATCACTTATCACAACAGTAACACTTTATGTGTGAGCACATGTTGCTCCTTTTGTTTACCCTTTTGCTGATTATCTTCATGGTTTTTCGAGGAGTCACGTTGACCTTAGTTTTGAGAGTTGCCTCGACCACGTCTGTGACCAAGAGCTTGACCACAACCTTGAGAGTACGAACCACATCCTCTCCTTATGCTTGAGTCACTATCCCTGTTGGAATAATTCATCCTAGCATAAAGCAATTTCTCTTGAAAATCATTTGCCTTATCTTCTTGTTTGGCTCTTTCTTCGTACGCTTTCAATCATCCAACCACATCCTCGTACCCCATCGTTTTAAGGTCTAAAACTTGCTTAAGGGCTGCCACGATATGGACATGACGTCTAGGAAGGCTTGTGAGAAACTTCTTAGCCAACTTGTGTTCCGACATTACTTCTCCAAGCATGGCTGACTTAGAAGCAATACCCAAAAACTTCGCGGCATATGCGTCTATACTATCGTTATCTAACATCTTCATATTCTCAAACTCCATAATTAAGGTTTGAAGCCTCGCCTCCTTTACACGGTCAGTCCCTAGGTTACGAGTCTTTATTGCTTCCCACATCTCCTTTTCGGTTTTCAAATTACCGATTTGCAAAACCAAGTCTTCTGGAAATGATTGAAACAATAAACCTTTCACAATGTTATTTTTCTTGCTATTGGCTAAGCCTGGGTCTACCACATCCCAGACTCCATAAATTCCAAGAAATACTTCCATACGCATACTCCATATGTGTAGTTTATAGACGTCAATATCGGACATTGAAACGTCAAAGTAGTATCCTTTACATGCAGTTTTAAGGTTTCTCCCACCACCATCCCAGATCTTTTTCTTGATCGAGAATATGTTTGTAAAGGAGAGCCAATCTAGCCCATTACTACACGGCTTAAATTTCTTCTTGGTTCGTATTAAACATCGGGTAGGCCATCAAACGTTTCCCCATATTGTCCTAAACAAAAGCCCAACTATCATATTAGACAATCCATAGTCAAAGACTATTTCCAACTCACTGATATTAAACCAAACGATACAAGCTGATCAGAAACAAAACAAAACGCAATTAGTTTGTAATAGCCCAACAGCTCAAATCATTAGTTTTATACACGCTACTTAAACAGTCCAGCTGATTTAGAATTTTCACGCAACTTAAAAACTACAACTCTCACTGTTTATAAAAGTCGAGCTTTCAAGTTAGATTTTGTTTTGTTAACCATGGTTTACGCCACAAAGGAGCCGAATAATCTACGGGATTTAACCCCCAACCATACAGACTCAAATCATTATGGTTTTATTTAACCAAATCGTTGTATCTAAGGTTCTCCCTCCAACGTTGATTACATATTAAGATCTCTAATAGCATATGACCGGATTGCTGATTGTATCCCATATATACGCATCAACAATGTTACACGAATCCACTAACCTTTTCTCTGATACCAATTGATGAATAGTCATAGACACGCAACACAAAAAGGGCAAAAACAAGAATCACATGACTTGAAAATAGATTAACTGAACAACCAGTTCTCGCCTAAACCATGCAACATTTTTACTGAAGAAACGACTCACAGAACTTCAATTTCATTTCAATATGAATCTCTAACCCTTCATGGTAATATATAAACTAAACCTATACACGTTAGAACCTATAACTAAGATTACATTAAACCTAATTTAAAATAATAAAATACCTAATAGAATTATGAAATACATAAGACGAGTTGAAACTTTTTGCACTCCAACTATGACTTCTGATATTTGACAACATGCATAAGCCATATCCAAAATATCAAAAATTCTCCAACATCCGACAAGATTATGTATATTGTTGAAATAAAGTAATAATATTTCATTTTATGGGATTTCATATGAATAAAAAAATTTAGTTTGTTAGTGTGCATGGTGAAGGTGAAAAACGTTGGAAAACGTTTAGACCAATGAACTTTTACTACTTAATTACTAAAATGTGGTTGTTTGCTTCGCTGTTGTAAAAAAACAATTTATCACATGCAAGAGCAAAGATGATAACACGTGTACAATGAGTATGATTGTTACAGAAGCTTATGAGAACTTAAGATCATGTTTCTTAATAATAAGCTTCTTACAAAGGTTATCATAGATTTTAAAGTATAATCTTTCATAAGCTCCAAAAAATTAAATAGTACATTGAGTAACTTAGTAAAGAAATAGGTTTTATTTTATTATAAAATTTAGATCCTCTCATGTTCAAGTTTTAAGCATGTACAGTTCATGTTAGACTTGTTTGAGAGAAAAAATTATTTATTATTAAAAAAAAGTACCCTCACAAATACATGATTTTACTATTTTTCTTACTCACAAAAAAACTCAACATGACTTCTCAAGTTCAATTTAAACATGAGAGGGATCTAAATTTTATAAAAAAATAAAACGCTATTTCTTAAAAGATACTCAAAGTTACTATTAAATTTTTGTAGCTTATGAAAGTATTATACTTTAAAATCTATTATAACCATTGTAGAGAAAAGCTTATAATTAAAAACATGATCCTAAGTTCTCATAACTTCCTGTAACAACATACTACATTGTACACATTTATTCAACTTTGCTTCTTGCATGTGATAAATTGGTATTTTTTTGATCAAGACAGCGAAGCAAACAACCACATTTTAGTAATTAAGTAGTAAAAGTTCATTGGTCTAAACGTTTTCCAACGTTTTTCACCTTCACCATGCACACTAACAAACTAAATTTTTTTATTCATATGAAATCCAAAAATGAAATGTTTATTTTGACTTATATTCAACCAATTTACATAATCTTGTCGGATGTTGGCGTAAATTTTGATAATTTTGTATAATGTCCTTATGCATGTTGTCAAATATCAGAAGTCATAGTTGGAGTGCAAGTTCAACTAGTCTAAAGTATTCCTAATCTATTAGTATTTATCTATTTAAAATAGGTTTAATGTAATATTAGTTATAGTCTAACGTGTATAGGTTAGTCTATATATACCATGAAGGGTAGAGATTCATATTGTACTGAAATGAAGTTTTTGAGTCAAGATTCCTTCCAATAATAAATGTTGCTTGTTTAGGGATATCACCTGGTGTTCATGTTAATCTATTTTCAAGTCATGTTATTCTTGTTCTGCTTTGTGTTGCGGTCCTCTTATATACCATCAATTGGTATCAAGAAAAGGTTATTGGATCGTGAAACATTGTTGCTGCGAATATGGGATACAATCAGCAATCCGTCATCTGCTTATTAGAGTCTCAATATGAAACAACGTTAGAGGAGAACCTTAGATACAATGATTTAGGGTTAAATAAAACCCTATCATATTTTGAGTCTGTATGGTTGTGGGTTCTAATCGCCGTAAGATTAATCGCCTATGGTGTCGAAACATGGTTACCAAAACAAAACTAACTGAAAAGTCGACTTTAAAACCAGTGAGAGTTGTAGTTTTTAAGTTGCGTGAAAATTCTAAATCAGCTGGACTTAATTAAGTAGCGTGTATAAAACTAATGATTTGAGCTGTTGGGCTATTAGAAACTAATTGCGTTTTGTTTTGTTTCTGACCAGTCTGTATCTTTTGGTTTTACTATCAAGTGAGTTGGAAATAGTCTTTGACCTATGGATTGTCTCATAGGAAAGTTGGCTTTTTGGTAGGAACAATCTTGAAACCGTTGATAGGCCTACCCGTGTTAAATACGAACCAATGAAGAATTTAAGCCGTGGTAGTAATGGGCTAGATTGCTCTCCCATTACAAACATAATACTCGATCAAGAAAAAGGTTTTGTGATGGTGGTGGAAAACCTTAAACTCATGTAATAGGATACTAGCATTTGACGTTTCCAATGTCGATATTGACGTCTAAATATAACTACACATATGTAGTACGCTATGGAAGTATTCTTTGAATTTATGGATATCTGGGATTGGAGAGACCCAGGCTTAGCCAATAGCAAGAAAAATAACATTGTGAAAGGTTTATTGTTTCAATCATTTCCAGAAGAGCTTGGTTTGCAAATCGGTAATTTGAAAATCACAAAAAGGAATGAGTGAAGCAATAAAACTCGAAACCCTTATTGACGACCGTGTAAAGGAGGCGAGGCTTCAAACCCTAATTATGGAGTTTGAGAATATGAAGATGTTAGATAACGATAGTATAGACGCATATGCCATGCGAATTATTGGGAATTGCTTCTAAGTCATCCATGCTTGGAGGAAAAGTAGGGGGTCATGTCGGAACACAAGTGGCTAAGAAGTTATTTTCTCACAAGCTTCCTAGACTTCAAGTCCAAATCGATGCCAGCCCTTAACAATTTTAGACCTTAAAACGATGGTTACGAGGATGTGGTTGGATGATTGAAAGCGTACGAAGAAAGAGCCAAACAAGAAGATAAGGCAAATGATTTTCAAGAGAAATTGCTTTATGCTAGGATGAATTATTCCAACAGGGATAGTGACTCAAGCATAAGGAGAGGATGTGGTTTCGTGACTCTCAAGTGTGTCAAGGCTCTAGGAGCAGCAGACGTGGTCGAGGCAACTCTCAAAACCAAGGTCAACGTGACTCCTCGAAAAACCATGAAGATAATTGGCAAAAGGGTAAACAAAAGGAGCAACACGTGCTCACACATAAAGTGTTACTGTTGTGATAAGTTTGGACACTTTTATTTCAGATGACCAATAAAAAACAAGACTAAGAGGAAAACCTATGAGACACAAGAGCAAGATGTAAATCATGATGGAAGGAAAGGGGGTTCTTATGATGAGACCATATTAAAGAACTCCTTTCATGAATGAAATAAAATAATCAATCCGACCAAAGAGCTATCAAATACCGAATGAAAGACGATGTATGGTACTTTGACCAATAGTCAACATCGCATGATAAGATAATTACACTTACTATTTCTTAACTAAATAAGAAATAAAATTGGACTTGTAAGTTCGGAGATGGTTCGTGTGTAAGAATAAAAGGAAAGGGCTCTATTTTGTTCCAAGGGAAAATGGTGAACAAAAGTTGCTAAAAGATATTTATTACATTCCATGATTTGTTGTATTGTAAGTCTTGGAAAAGCTACAATATCTGGTTGTGATATTCGTATACGATGTGAATTCCTTAAGCATGCGTGATAATTGTGGCATTTGCTAAATAAATCCCGCGAAGCGTGAATCCATGTCCGAGTCTGCATACGTCTCTGGGCTACCCTCATCACTAGACTCATATGAATGTGCGGCAGATGTACCCTTATACCTCTTGTGAAGTGGTAGGAGGTCAGTTCGAGCCAGTGATAGGGCTCGTACAGTGTGAACTGTAGATGAAATGGATGTAGCTGAAGACCGACTCCTCTTCCGAGAGGGTCCAGCAGATGAAGAAGATGTAGGTGTAGCATAGTTTAAGCACTGCGGTCTCCTATAGGTCAATGGCTCAGATGGAGAGCGAGCAACCCTCAAGAAGAATATGTTGAATGTTCCTCTGCTAGAGAGGAATCAGGTGAGTACCCTGTAGAGAGAGCAGTAGAGCAAAGAACTCTTTTTATTTTTTTGAAGAAAAAAAAAGGGCCAAGAGATGAAAATGATGCTTGAATCCGAATGAAGAACGGGATGAAGTACCAGATGGTGAATTCGTCAGGCATAAATGCTGGGCCCAACAGATCCTACAGAAGGAGCCGCATGATGGTGGTTACATGTTAGGTGTAAATTTATGCATTCCAAGTTTTAGAAATTTATATTTGCGACTTTTACCTAAAACCACTTTTCACGGGCAGAGTGAACTCCGATCAATGATGTTTTATGTGAATAGGGTGTGTCGTCATCTAAGAGCGAGTACGACACTTTCATTATTATTAGCTGAGGGAAATTCATATATCCCTCAGTAAACATTCTTAATTACAACATAGAACCTGATCAAAATTGTGGGCGCATAACAATTTATCCACCCACTACGAGTTTGAGCTTTATTGAGCACAATTATACCATGCTTGATTAGGTATGGAGCGCGTCTAGTGGCACAAAGCCTTTCTTATGCTACTCATCCAAGCCGCCTCGATTAATATGATCTTGCGCGGAGCTGTTTATTTAAAGTTGTATTATTATGTGTGTTTTGTTAATCACGATTTGTCAACAGCAAGTTGTTTTTATTGGTTTCGTTAGAACATTAGTGATTATTATCCAGGTGATAAACTGAGTAATGCATTATTTCTTTCGCAGTTATTTTGTTATAATCGATATCATAGGGGCATTTCATACATACTATAGGGGGCGAAAAGTGTTAATTCCAGACGGTTGCTTGAAATTTTTGATGTGACGCGTGACATAGGATATATATGGTTTTGAGATCAGGTTTGAAGATTTGTTGAATGAAATGATCAAGATATGAAAAATGCGTCTTTTTTGAAGTGAACAAGTTTGCATAAACGTAATTTTTGCTTTATATAGAATCATAATCCTTTGTTGACGAAGTTCAGTGTCTGTAAAAAAGGTTTTATTTGTCAACTTGAAGAAAAGGGTAAAATGGTCACGTTTGGAATTGTTTGACATAGTCATCCAGATAGTGATAAAATAGGGTATATATGTAGAAGAATACAATTAATTGGGGAGATAGTTTGTGAGATTGTAAAGATTTGCAGAGGTGAAGAATATGTAAATTAAAGAATGTTTAATGTTGATATGATGTAAATGCCCCGTTATTAATAACTTTGGTTTTCTTAATGATAAAGTTCTTAGTTAAACTAGTGCTAAACCAATGCTAAACAATCATGTATAATGACCACGAATCTGCGAGAGCTACATCAACGTGGGGTGGTTGCTAGTTTCGGAGCCTGAGAGACTGCCATAAGGTTTATGTATGATGACTAAAACCAATTCCAAGACACTAAAACACAAACCAAGAATAAAGCGAAATTAGCGCATAAGAAAAAAAAGCGGTTGAGTCAAAAGCTATAGAAGCAGGGGACTGTATTAACCATTAAAAATCCAGATGCGAGTGAAACAATGGTTGTTTATTTATTGCAATGATGTACTTATGCGGATGCGGAAGAGCGTGGCATTCATTCTGTAAGACTTATGGCGTACTATCTCCTAATACTCTAGACATGTATAGATTCTGTCATAATTAAGACGCAATAAGCCGCATAAAGCATCCTTAGTTGCTGATTATAATCTATCTTAGTGAATAAAGCATTGGTGAACTAGATTAAACTTACCTAGCTCAAAGAGACTTACCCACTTACTGCTTAGATGGTAAAATTCATACACTAGTAGTCCACTGTAAGAGTCCTTACCAATGGAAAAGAACGTACGTCGTTGGTACCAGTCAACCTTATGTCTCAACAAAGCTCACTAAACTACGATGCAAGTGATAAGTCAATATTTTTGTGATCCTGATGATTCTAGATATATACGATTCCAATATGGAGGGGAGCTATCTTGGACTCGTTATAGCCTACAGCCCAAACAACACTGAAGGTTGCAGCGCATTAAAAATTGTAGGATAAGACCCAGATTGAATGACTATGTCGCAAACTTAATCACGTAAACAAGTATCGGGTAATTAGATCAACATAAACAATCAGATCAACGATAATTAAGAAATTCGATATAAACAAACCGAAACATTAAGATCAGTCATAATAATGGTAATACGTGCCACGTGAGGTTTAGTCTCTTCAAAGCGGTCATATTCATAACAAAAGTAATGACGAGAGTAGTGCCAAGGTAAAATAACCGAGTTAACTTAATAATACCAAAAACTGAAGCGATTGACGCAAAAGTACAGGAGAAGATTACACGTTTTCTTCCTAAGGAATTAAATCACGTTGCTCGAACCTCTTTCTAGCTCTTTTTCCCTCCTTAAAATCAACTATTGTGAGTTTTAGGGGAGCTTCAAGAATATGATTTTGCACATCTAAAACTCGTTTTTGAGTTTTCTATTTTGTTAGCCTCAAATTATTGAGCCGAACAAGGAAGCTCGACTACTAATCATGGAAGCTCGGTCTTTATTTAGTAAATGTTGTAATAGGATAGAACTGGAATCGGGCTCGTTAATTAATCTAATATTGTATGCGTTTCGGACTAAGGTCCAAAGTAATCCTGAGCCCGACCCAAGAAAACGAATACCACGGCCCAACAAGACTTATAGAGGTCGGCTCATTAAGTGGTATAAATACCCCTCTCCAGTGTGGAGAGGGTGTTGGTTCTCATTTGTTACACACACATTTGTTAGAATTAACCATCTCATTTTCTTTCTTACTTTCTCTCTCTAACCTCTCTCTACTTTTCATTTTCTCATATCTTATTTTTCTCTCTAAATATTCTTATCATCTTCCCATCTTATTTTCTAGTATTCAATAGTGAAGTGAAAGTGATTTCTTAGTTCCTACATTTGGCATCAGAGCCTAGGGCGTTTTGTGTTGTTGGTTTGTATTTTTTATGGTTGTTCCGTGGCCTAAAATAAGCACTTTTGCAGCTTATTTTTTAAGCAAAAAGCTTCAGGCATTTCATGGTTGGTGGTATTAATGTTCACCCCAAAAAGCTTGAAAACTTTGTCTTCTTTTCTTTCTATAGTTTTCTAATCTTATTATGTAACAAGTGGCTTATGGATTTTCATAGCTTATTTTTGAGTTTTTATGGTTTAGATGATTTTTGTACTCAAAATCGTAATTCAAAATTTGGTCTGTTAAAAATCATCAAGTTTGGATTTTGATGGTTCTTATTGCCTTAGATAAGCAAGAAGTACAAAATTTTTTTGGTAAAAACATCAAAAATTGAGTCTTTTTGTGTTTTAAAAAATTGGAGGTGAATTAGTCCAGTTGCGGTAGGAGGCGAATTAGCAAGGCGGATTAGCAAGGCGAATTAGCAAGGCGAATTAGCAAGGTGAATTAGCAAGACGAATTAGCAAGGCAAATTAGCAAGGCGAATTAGTAAGGCGAATTAGCAAGGGGAATTAACAAGGCGAATTAGCAAGGGGAATTAGCAAGGCGAATTAGCAAGGCGAATTAGCAAGGCAAATTAGCAGGCGAATTAGTCCATCCTTCAGGAGGTGAATTAGTCCATCCTTCAGGAGGTAAATTAGTCCAAGGCGATCTAGCCACCATCAAGCAAAGGCGATTTAACCATCAAACAGGAGGTGATTTAACCACTTTCATAAAAATTACTTTATCCTGTTTTCACCAAGAACCAAACTCAAACACTTTCCATAACACCAAAACAAACACAACACTTAATGTAAAAACGATCAACAAGATTCACTAAAACGTCAAAACGGCTATAGAAATTGAATTTCAATGTCAAGTGATCACGAAGTTGATTTTGGTATCCCTTATTTGAGATTGAAGTGGTTTTCACGAAGGCGTCTACTTATTTCATCATCGAGACTTCCTTCTACTTTCTACCCCTTTTCCCTAAACCCCCTCTATCGATTGATGACTTGCTTGAACGTATAAGGTTATGATTGAGACTTGCATTATCTAGTTATACCCGATGTAAGGAGTTACATTGTAGTACTCACGGGTCATAGCTATCACTTAAAGGAGTTACGTTGTAGTACTCAGTGTCACACGCAGAAGCCGATGTGGATAATTTCAAGAGGTGTTGTACTTTTCATATACTTTGTGATTGGAGTATAGGGTACTTAGAGGCTTTCTTCTGCACCGTTCTTCAATCAACAACAGTGCAAGCTTAAGTAACAAATTTGGGGGATTTTACTTCATTTTCAAGTTTGGTATATCGGGTTTACTTCACCATGTGGTCACAACAATAGCCGACAGAATACGAGGTTGGTAAGTTAGCCAGAGAGTTTAAAGGTTGAGATGTAATCAGCAATTCTCACGGGATATTTGAAGCTACAGAACGTCAATGATACTTCACAGTCTCAGCAAAATCTTTCAAAGTTCTTCAATGTCTCTCATAACTTTTCAAGATTGTTTCTTATGACAAGAACTTCTCGAGTATATGGTCGTACACGTCAATGATGCTTTTGAGAGTTTGAAACCATCATGGGGGAATCCGTGTACCTTGATACTTTGATGTAATCAGGTCAACTTCCAGGGGAAAGTAGTTTATACTACTTTGCTTAGTATAGTTTGTGTGAAGTATTCTGCAAGTGTTACGGGTTTGCTTAGTATGGTTTGCTTAGTATGCTTGTTAAGCAAATAAGTTGGAAGGCGAATTAAGCATCAAACAAGGATGCGAATTAAGCACCAATGAGAGGCGAACTAAACAAGTTTCAACGTGTTATGGGTTTTTCGGTTTCGAGCTTCGGTTGACCACGAGTCTTCTAACGATAACCATTACGATCACGGTCTTTCAACGATCGTCGTAGTGTATTCACATTTCACCGATGATAACCGTATGACTCCGCGAGATTAAAAACAAAAACGTTAACTTTTATACAATTTTGAAACGAGGAAGAAAGCGTTTTAGAGGGAATTCATCTTTATTAATAAACTAAAATTGGACAATTACACATGCAGTCCCTAAACCCGAGTACTTCTTCAAAGTTAGTCCTTGGCTTGTTTATCAACCCTTCTAGTTGAAACTTTTTTTCATCGTTAATCCTTTCAAGTTAAAATTGAAGTGCTTTGGAAGACTTTATTTGTGTTGTATTTGTACTTGATAGGAACATTGTAAGTAATTCCATATGTCCACATATTGGGGGAAGATTGTTAGCCTTAAAATATGGTGACATATCGGAATTACATTAGTTTTCATTAGGCAAGAACTACAGGGACTAGAACTGTTAAGTTAGTATAGTGTCCCTTGTCTTGACCTATATATACCCCCTCTATACTTCCATGGAGGGGTGAGGATTCATTTTGTAAAAAGAGTATGTGTTCTTGTTTCTCTTTCTAGACACACACCTCTTCCCATCTTTTTCCTTTCTCTCTAATAATATGGCTAAACATTTGTTCAATCCTCCCCGACCTTCGGATCTTTCTTGTTAGCTAGTGATTTCTTATTCTAACAATGTCCAAGTACGATGTCTTCTTTCACCATAAAATGGATTTTTTCCCAATTTAGAGCCAAATTAGTGTCTTCACACCATTTAAGCATCTTTTCTAAATTGGAAAGGCACGTAGAAAAAGAATTTCCGAAAACTGAAAAGTTGTCCATGAAAACTTCCATTGTCTTTTCAATCATATCATGGAATATGGCCATCATACACCTTTGGAACGTGCCTGGTGCATTGCATAAGCCAAAAGGCATGCGGCGAAGGCATGCGGCGGTAAGCAAACGTTCCGTACGGGCAGGTGAATGTGGTCTTTTCCTGATCTTTCGGATCGATTGGTATTTGAAAATAACCTAAGAAACCATCGAGGAAACAATAGTATTCATTTCTTGCGAGTCTCTCAAGCATTTGATACATAAACGGCAAAGGGAAGTGGTCTTTTCGGGTAGCTTCGTTCAACTTTCGATAATCAATACAAACTCTCCATCCCGTTACAAGTCTTGTTGGTACTAACTCATTTTCATCATTGGTCACTATGGTCATCCCTCCTTTCTTTGGCACACAGTGCACTGGGCTCACCCAAGGACTATCCAAGATTGGGTAGATCAATCCAGCGTCAAGAAGTTTTTCAACCTCTTTCTTAATGACATCATGGATCTTTGGATTAACCCTTCTCTGATGTTGGACCGCTGGTTCGTAGTCCTCTTCCATTAGAATTTTATGAGAACAAAATTCTGGGTTAATACCCTTTATGTCGGAGAGTTTCCAAGCAATTGCTTGCTTTCGGGACTTTAGAACCTTTATGAGAGCGGTCTTTTCATCGACACTCAAATCTTTGGCAATTATGACCGGCAACTTGTTGTTGTCTTCCAAAAATGCATATTCGAGATGAGGCGGTAAGTCCTTAAGTTCGACCTCGGGAGGTTCATCAATTGAAGATTTGGCAGTTTTAGCTTCACAAATTTTAAGTTCCTTTCTGATTTCTGGCAAATAATTTCCTTGGTTTGGAGGTGGTGAAGGATCACTATTAAGGAGTGCTTCGAGAATAAGAATGTCCCCCTCTGGGTCATAATAGGATTCATCAACTTCCGGTGAAGTTGGTAATCTTTTTTTTTTTATTTTCTTTGCATTTTTTTTTTTTGTCGGATTGAGCAAGAAAACATCAGCTTCTTTAGAAGTAGAAAAGCATATCCCAAATGGTGTGAGTGGCGAGTGAAGAATTTATGAAAACTATCGGGTCATTATCGGGAGTGGGATTGCCACTGGCGATCACATCTGAAAATCCTAGAACTTCCTGAGAATACTCCTCACAAGCTAATTCAACAACGTCGATTCGATTTGCCGTCATATCATTATAATTAACCGAGTATCTTGAAGTTTGATCAAGATTATAAGTAATGGCCTCATTGTCTACTCGAAGGGTTAATTCACCTTCGTACACATCTATCAAAGCACGACTGGTCTTAAGAAAACACCTCCCGAGAATTAGAGGTACTCGAAGGTCTGGTTCAAAATCTACGACCATGAAGTCGGCTGGAAACTAGAATACATCAACTTTAACGTTGACATCTTTAGCAATACCAATCGGTCGGGAGATCGAACGGTCCGCTAGTTCTAGTGTCATGCACGTCGAAGTCAGGTTTGGAAGGTTAAGTTTTTTCAACCCGAAAAATGGCATGAGATTTATGCTAGCGCCCAGATCGGCCAAGGCTAAGAACTCATCCATTCAGGGAAATTTACATGGAATTAGGAATCTGTCGGGGTCACCAAGTTTTTTGGGTAACTTGTTAAGTATGACCGTCGAGCAATGTTCGTTCAAAGGGGTTCTAGCCATCTCACTAAGCTTTTCTTTATTTCTGATTAAGGCTTTAAGAGTTGAAGCAAATTTGGGCATTAGAGTCAAAGCATCCACGAAAACTATTTCGAAATCATAAATCTCATCAAAATCCCCCCCCCTTGAAGAATTTCGTAGTATTTCTCTTTTTGTTCGTCACCATTTTCACGGCGTTTCTCATCATTTTGCCTCGAAGGATAAGGAATCGACGGTTTCAGGTTAGACATCGATGCACTAACTGGAGCATCAACTGGCTCAGAAACTGGATTTTGGTTTTCAACTGGGACAACCGGAGGTTGGACGTCTTCGGTAATTCCGTTATTAGTAGGAAAAATTGTGTCCTTTGTCACCTCGGTTCTACGTTCCACTACTTTTGGAGAAGAAGTAGGAATCGTAGGTCCTTGATAAACAACCCCGCTTCGGGTAGTAATACTTTCAAGTCTTCCTTCGGGTTAGTAACCGTGTTACTTGGAAGAGAACCTGAATTCGAAGACGAAGCGGTATTGGAATTTACGAACTTAGAAAGCATTTCCGTTAAATTTGTCATCTGGTTTTGTAAACCTTGGCCTTGATTTTGCATATTTCTTAATACATCATCATTAGCCTTGACATAATTCTCAAAATCGGTCTTTGAAACACCTTGCATTTGCTGAGCGGAAGCTTGATAAGGTTGAGCTTGGTAAACTGGTGGTTGACTAGTCGGTGGTGTAAACTTTGTCCTTGGGTAGAAGTGATTTCATCGGTTTTTGATTTGAAATTGGTTCCTCAATTTTGGTTGAAATTATTCCCTTGATTCTGATTGAAACGGTTTTGATTGTTTTGAATCGGAGGAAAACCAGGAGTTCGGATTTGATTTGCAACCATCGGAGGTCTAGAATTGGTATTTCCTTGATTAAAATTGGCTGCAGCAGCTTGTGAAACATACTCTTGAATGTTGTCTCGATAAGCATTGCCATCGGTGGCTGGACAGTTTCTATAAGAATGAGTACCTCCACAAGTTACACAACTCTGCTCGACCGCTTTTATGGGCACGGGAGCTTGGGCTTTTTGTTTGTCGATAAGCATAGTCTTCATCATATTCTTAAGTTTAGAAACTTCGGTTGTAAGAGCAGCAACATCTGGTAAAATTCCGGGGGTTGGTTGAATTCGAACTACTTTGGAACAGAATGCCTTGTTTCATGAATTACGAAACCTTGGATTACTCTCGATAATTCCAAGCATTCACGAGGGCATCTTATCAAAAAGTTTCCACCGCAGAGAATTAACGAATCTTGATCATTGCATTCAAAGCATGTAAAACGTATCTAATGATGTATTTTGGAAAATCCGTGTTGTGGGCAATGCTCGAAAGAAGGTATTAAATCGATCCTAAGCCTGTAAAACGATTCGTAAATCTTTGTTGAATTTTGTAGCATGGTTCCGGATTAGAGATAATCGGAATTTGCAGTGGACAATTGTAACCATAATGAGCACCTTTCCCACAAGACTCACAAGTACATCATTGACAAAAGATATCGTATAACGAATCCCCACACTCGTAATAACACAATATGTGGAGGACTTTGCGAGGAATTTTTACCGGGGTCTTGATTGAAGACGAATGGCTCTTGAGGTGCACTAACAACGTTAGTGTTATCATTGGATGACTCAGAAGTGTTTAGAATTTCGTTTTCATCATGAATTGTATACCAACCTTCATTCAAACACTTTCGCACAAAAGCACAAGGTTGACAATTCTGAGGGGGTTGTTGAGACGAGTCGGGTACGGGAACAAGAATCTTGTCTTCAAGACCCCCTTTTGAACAACCACAGTTTCTAGTGTACAAAGCTCCACAAGACAAACATTCTTTAAACGAGAAGAGGGGGTTCAAACAATAATCGAGTGACGCCATAAGAATTAAACAATATAGAGGGTTAAGAAAATAATTAAATGGATAAGAAGAAAAAGAAGATTATTTTTGGTTTTTTTAATCTAATTTTAACGGACAATGAGATAGACAACTTGAACCAAATAATCAAATTTACTTCACGGTAGCTCTTAAGAATTTTACCTTTTAAGGTGAGTCGTACATCGCAAGTGACACAAATGGTAAGTTTTTGAATCTTTGATTCAAGTTGGGAACTTATTATGGATAATACCTCAATTGAAGGTATTATTTTTTGGTGTTCTTTTACCAACTTTGTTTATTTTTTTATTATAGGCAATTTTTTATTTTTTTTATTTTTTTTATATGTGATAATTATACTAAAAGAAAGGAAAAATATTTTTTACTTTTTGTATTTTTTTAATTTTTTTTTTTTGATTTTTTTAACAAAAACAAAACTTTCAAAAATGAAAGGGTCTTCAAATTACGATCAACAAACTTCAAACGAGAGAATCTTAATCACAAATCCCCGGCAGCGGCGCCAAAAATTGATTCGAGAGGTGAAAATTGAAAATTTTTAAATTGGAATTATGTCTCCTTTTACCGTTAGTCATTAACTCAGGAGTAGTCCAGTCCCTTTTTGGCCACCAGAAGTGTATGTCCATGGTTAACTGAAAACCATTTCAACCTAGTACTTGAAACATTGGTGAGTTGAATACCATATGGTTTTTGGCAAACCATTACAGCCATAAACGGATTTGATATGCCTTTACCTATAGCTGTTTGCTTAGGGCTAGTCACTCCTTTGGCACCTAAAAAGGTAAATTCCTAATGGTGGATTGATAACCATGTCACTCTTTGTACATGAAAACTTGTAGAGTTGATATACCAACCACTTTTTGGTAAAGTGTCAACCATCTAATATGGATTTGCAAATTGTCTTTACCATAAGCCATAATCTTATGGACTAGTTATGGTTTTTCTACAGCCTTTACCACAAGCCATAAACTTGTGGGCTAGCCAACTCTTCACTTAAACAGATATACTGAGTGAAGACCATATATCATATTTGCAAGTTGTCAACCATAGAACGGAATAGAAGTCTTTATACCAAGAGCGTTTGCATCTTCGACTAGCCTAGTTCTTATTTGATTAACTGGGACTGATAACCCATTTGTTCGAGTTAGAGCATAGCAACCACCACCAGTGTTCTCCTTCTCATCTTCTATCCTAGTTTCACTAACAAACTTCACTACTACCTCTAACTTGGTTACCACGGTTGTTGTTGTTCTTCAGCTTCAGACATTCCCTCTTGAAGTGTCCTTGAACTCCACACTTGAAGCAAGTAGGCTTCTGACCCGACCCAGTGCCCCTCTGATTGTTAACATTATTGGCATTTACCTTACTCCTACAGTCACGAGCAAAATGGCCAACTTTGTTGCATTTGTGGTATTTTGGAGCACATGGACCATCGTGGTGATAGTTGCATTTTGAGCATAGGGGTTTAGATCCCCCGTATGGCTTCTTTTTACCTGATCTCGCAGTGTAAGCCCTATCAGTGTTCTACCTCTTGTTCTGTTGTTGTTGGTTATGAGTGTTCCTTGAGGTGTCCTTAAACTTCCTTTTACTCTTTGTCTGGTGGTCAGCAAAAGTGCGGATTCTTTTATCCATCACTTCGATTGCCATTTCAGTTGCCTCTTGCATTGTCTTAGGCTTGGATGCTACAATATTTCCATGGATCATGTCGGGCAATCCGCCGACGTACTTTTCAATCTTGTCAGACTCCTCAGGAAACATCCTAACACATAGCAGTGCTGGTCTCCTGAAACGTTGGTTGTACCCCAATCAATCCAGTACCTTCACTTTCAAATTCACAATTCAGCTCAAAGCTTTTTCATCTCGTGCCTTGGACAGTACTTGTCATCATTTTCTTTCTCAGATCAAGCCCATGTCATTGCATATGCAACATCAATACTGACAGTCAAAACATGGGTAATTCCACCTTGTTAGAGCACCTTCTAGAGGTACTGTGGAAAACTTAATTGATTTTCCACTAGAGCACGTTGCTATGCGGAAAAACACTCTCCATCCTTTCGAACCATTGAGTTAATTCAACAACTCCCTCAATGCCTTTGAAATATAGAGGTTTGCACTTCATAAAGTCTTGGTAAGTGCATTCCCGAGCAATGCGTTCAGTCCTTCTGCCACCCATTCCCGAAGTGTGGCTGTCATTGCCATTCCTGTTTGCATCACGAGCTGCTAAAGCGGCAGTGACACCTTGGTCAATCATTACCCCCCCCCCCCCCCCCCCCCCCCCAATTTCCCTGAAGTTAAGGCATTTAGTGACCGATGTGGTGGTGGTTGCTGTTGGGGTTGGGGTTGTTGTGACGGTGTTGACCTTGTGCTCGTTTGGTAGGCATTTTATTCAATCATAAGAATACCATCCCGTTTAGATTTCATAAATCATAACCATGAATGACTATTCATGATAATTAAAAGTGAGATTCACATCACCACAGTGAAAATATACAACTGAATTATAATCAACAATGATATAACCAATCGACATTCATTCATAACAAATTCGATTTACAGACGTGACATAATACAACCATTCCATATATAAATTGGAAAACATACATGAATGGTTCAGATACAAAATGATCATAACGATTAGGTTACAAAATAAACATAACAACCTAAAGCCTTACTAGCCGGGATTAAACCCGTAATACTTAGTAGGTATATCCCAAATGTCTAGCCCATAACATGATCTAATCTATGAAAAACTTCTACAGCCTCCTCTGCAGCTCTGGCTGATACAGGACCTCCGCGGGTCCTGTGTTCCCTGTAGTGCGGTAACCTATCCCTGTAGTGTGGTCACCTATCCCTATAATGACTGCATCACTATCAATGTCTGTATAAGCTGCTGTTGTCGGGTATGATCAGCTGTCCTCAACTCTCTCATCTCTGCAGATCTCCTATGGTCTGCCTTCAGCATCTCTAAAATCACAGCCTATCTCATGCGTCAGAAAACTGCAACTTCTCTAAGGTCTGACATCTGACCAGTACGGTAGTGGCACACTGACAGAATCTAGGGTTTAAAAACAAAAAAGATCACTCGCATCCATCGATCGCCTCCAAGCCTCTCAGGACAATCTAGCCTCTGTCTCCATCTGATGACGTGTATATGCATGTGCTCGTCTGTCTCCAAACAACATATTGAGCCGACCAGCTAATAGATGTCTCTGACTCTGCTCATGTCAACTCGTTATAAATATCATCCGTGTCTTGCCTAACCCTGTCTCAAATGTGTCATATGCGACTAATCCTGTGTCAGTACAACTGGTGCCCCTGTAGGGTCTCAACTAATCTCATCCCACAAGTCTGTGATCTTCATATCAACCTCGCTCTATGGATCATGTCTGATCTCCCTATCTATAGTAGCTACAAAGCCATAGTCTGCCCTAAGACCTCCAACCGGTCTAGCAGCAGCAGCAGATGAGCTCTCTCCTACCTCGTATCTAGGACCAAGAGCGATACCTAACCTCTTCCGAGGTGGTAAAGTAACCTCTGGGTTCTTGTCCTCCCTACGACTAGCAGAGGGTAGTAGCAATGGTGGTGATGAAGTAGGAACTGATATGGGCAAGGGTGGTGGTATCCCTGATGATGGTGCATCTGATCTGGTGGGGGAGAGTATGAAGGGTGGTGGTAATGGTAGAGAATGGGAAGTAGATGCAGCCTCAGCTCTCATCCGGATCATAGCAGCTTGATAGCCCAATGAACGAATGGGGCTAGGAGGTGGTGCTGGAGATAACACAGGTGAGGGTGGTGATAGTGGTAGTGATGGAGAAGGTATCTAGGGAAGTGGTGAATACAATAGGGAGAGTGGTGATGATGATGGAGTATATATAGCGAGAAGTCTGGAAACCTCTGCATCAGACCATGCTGGCGTAGGTACTGGAGCTAGAATAGAAATCCCCCCCCCCCCCCCTCCCCCCCCCCCCTCCCCTCCCCCCCCCCCCCACCCCCCCCCCCCCCCCCCCCCCCCTCCCCCCCCCCCCACCCCCTAGTTGTGTCACACGATATGCAGGGTGTGGTGGTGGTGTGGCCGCAGACTCATCAGTCTCGAACGGCTCTGTCTCCTCCGCAGATGGGGCCTGATCAGTAGCTGGTAAAGCAACAACTACAGAGTCGGCAGGAGCTGGGTGCTCCTCCTCCTCCTCATCCTCATCAGCCTCCATGTCAACATCATCATCCTCATCCTCCTCCGATGGCTCATCCTCATCGTCTCCGTCATCTCCTCCATCAGCAGAATAGTCAACAGGATCCTCCTCGGGGTCCTCATCGTCATCCTCCTCCGGGTCCGCCTCAGGATCAGACTCCAAGACATAGTCAAGCGACTGAGCAGTAGGTGAGGCATCCTCAGCATCTGGCTGATCCTCAGCAACAATCTCATCATCAGTATGCTCTGGGCCTGGAACATAATCTGGCAAAGGTGGTGCCTGCTCTGGCTCCTCAGGGCCAGGCACGTAATCTGGAGAGGGTGGGGCCTGAAGAGCGGCCTCCACGTATGGGTCCTCTGGCATCCCAGGCAGCTCAAGGTACTCGTGATCATCAGCTCTCGGTGATCCTATGTCTGATAAACCCTCAAATGGGCTGGAAACCTCCGTGTATGTAATCCCTGATTCATCCGAATCTGACATGACTGAATCTGAAAATTCAAAATAGCTTATATTAGTATTTAATATAAGACTCTTATAGTAATATACATTTATATCATAACATGTATATCAATTATGAATGCATCTAGTCCAACCAACTAATGCAACAAGTAGTGTATGCATGAATGTATGCACATATGTATGTCCCGTGTAAAACCCCTTTATATGAATTCGATGTTTGAAAATGGTTATAGTCCAGCAAAAACATTTGACCTGGTTCTCTATAACCTTGGCTCTTGATACCAATCTGTAACACCCCCAAATTGGGTCGCAGCGGAATAAGGGTCTGGGGCGTGTTACTTCTCAGATCAATAACACAAGATATATATAGAACGACCAAAAAGTCGTTTTAAAACTGATACATTGGATTTAACATATGTTTGATACAAATAGCCCGAAGCTTTAACTTGTTCAATGTTATTATTACAAAGATACTGGTTCCCAACACATGAGTTTCCCAAAACACAATGCAAACCAAAATCTTAGCAAGAATCCAAAACAAAATCACTAATGTATCCTTGGCACCTTATGCTTACTGATCTCCTGAAAAACATTGCTTTAAAACGTCAACAATAATGTTGGTGAATTCATAGGTTTGATAAATCATATATTGTAGGACCATAAGATTTCCCAAGTGTGTGATAATGCAACAGATGCAGACATCATATAAATGTAATTACGTTACCTTAAGCTCATGACACTGAAGCTCGACATAAATGAATACCATTTAAATGGCCTCTACATAGGCCGTGATGATGTTCTAACCCGCAACATCCTACATTCGACATGGTATACGTTCGTTTACCCAGTGATAGCTAATCACCCGAACGGGGATGTCAATCCCAATAGATCTATTCATGATATTCGTGCTCACAATCCAGTAACAATACAAAAAACAAAAAAAAAAATGACAGTTCATAATGTGGCTCAACTAGGTTATCGCTACGTATGCACACGTATCATAATATAAAACTAATACCACTTGTGTCCAATTATAAACATTGATCGTTTTCTCACCCCAAAAACAATTAAAACAAAATCATGTAAAACGTGGGGCTATGAACTCACCTTGAGTGAGTGAATATCAAGTATATCACAGATAATGCGCCACGCAAATCGTCAGATGCGACCTATTTAAATTAAGGTCGTATAAGTACTAATCACACTGGGCAATTATTACCATGCATAATTCTATATAGCTAATCACCATCTAATTGTTTTGGTAAAATTGTGTTTAATAAGTTAAAACGTTTATATTTCCCGTTGTAGTAGAACTGGTACTTTAGCGTTTTAAGTCCCGATTTTGACGTTTCTTTTGCCCGCTTTCGTATTAAGTCGAGTTATCCATATATTTGAAAATTTTCATATTTGTAGTCCCCTGTTGAATAGTACTTTTTATGTTCACACCAGTTAAAAGTTATTTTATAGTTTTTAGTTATCCGTAAAAACCCGTAAACATCGTATTTATTCGGTATACTCCGTTTTTGCGAATTATTTTGAGCACGTTCTCGTAAATGAAAGTTCTATATATTTATGAGGTTTACAAAAATATAACTTTCTGTCATGAATAGTAACTTTTATAAAAATAGTTTTATAAAAATATTAATTGTCGTAAACTCGCGAAATTCATAACTCGTTCGTTATTAATTGAAAATTTTCGTTTCTTATCAATTTGGAATCCTAAAATATGCGTAATCTGTTAAAAATACTAAACTTGCTGTTTTATAAATTGTTTTATAAAAATACTTTTATAAATCCGTTTATTTTTCGTATAACTTGTTTTTACCGTATCTTTTTTGTTATTTATCCGTTTTTCAAGTTTCTTACATGCCCGGATTCGTCTTGAGATGTAGTATTTTATAAAAATATAAAACAAATATATTTTTATACGAATTTTTTACAGAAATATTGAATGACTTTGTTAAGTCCATAATTAACCTTTGTTTTTATACTTTCAACTTTGTAAATTACCACAAGTATTCTATACGATATATATTATATGTCATACATATATTAGAGTCCACTAGTCCATAATTGTCCAAAATCCATGACAACAAGTCCATAACAACTCTTTTAAATTTAATACTTTCTTAAGTAACCTTTATTTAACAAGTTTATTAAAACCCTTTTAGCATTACCAATGGTGTACAAAAAGTTATTAACTTCCATTATAACCTTAATTTAGTGTTCATATATCATACCAAAAGTTCATAAACAAGATTTACATGTTATTTGCATTACTTTCACTTGTAACATATTAAGAAACCTTTAAATCCCTAATTTTGTACATACACTTTTTATGCTTAACCAAGAGTGTAAAATACTTATGTGTCCATTTTAACATGATGTTATCCTCAACATAACATGTGTATAAGTGCACAAATTCATAACCACAAGTAAAAATACATTTTACATGTGTAAATCAGCCCTAAATGGTGATTTTTACTACAAAAACATCATATTTACACATATAATCATGAAAATGAAAAGATAAAGGTTTTAGGTAACCTTAGTGATGATGTATGATGATGAAAAATGTGTGCTAAACCCTTGTTTAGCCTTTAAACCCAAGCTAGCAAGCTATGAAAACCCTAATCTTGATTTCTTGCTTCAACACTTGTAAACCATTAACCAACCCTTGCAAACAACTTAGGACATCTTAGATATGATATGAGAATGTGTAAATAAGTGATAGAAAAATTTTGTATGGATAGTTTATAGGGGGGGGGGGGGTTGAGCCGTGGGTTATTAAGGGAGGAAAAGAGAGAATGGTTTGATTTTTGTTTAAGTGTTTATGATATCTATGTGTTATCTTACTAGAAGTACATGTATATAAGATATAGATGGTCAAAAAGATTGCAATAGTGGTCAAGAACAAGATGAGGGTCTTAAGGGTCTTGGTCTTGGTCAAAGAAACAAAGTATGTATAGGTTTAATGGTGATATGAAGTACAAAGACCAAATTGCAAGATTTTTCTCATATATCTTTGTATAAATTGCAACAAATACGGCCTATGTATGATATATATGATATATTTTTGTAATTTTTATGTATTGGGTATAAAAGTGGGTATTTGTTGAAGCGTAGAAAAGTTTTGGTGGTTCCGGGAATGCCTAAATGTATTTTATCGCGAAACATAGCAATTTTACGTAACCAATAAAAATAAAATGAACAAAGACCATAATTATTCTCAAAATAATTATTTAATACTTGCTTGATGTAAATGTTTGATGGTTTGATGCCCGTTTACATTGAACGCTAATTTTTGGCGCATGCGATTTAACTTAACCTTTATGATTTAAAGCAAACGCGTCCAATACAAAAGATAAATAGTAGATTTATCGACGTCGTCAATGTCTTGAAAACATAGGGTGTTATATACATGATTAATGCTTTTTACAGAAGTAGGTCCAAAAAGATCCATATGCAAGGTGTGTAATGGCTCAGTGATTGTTCCTTCTAATTTAACCTTACAGGAGGCCTGTGTCTGCTTACCTTTTTGGCAGCAAAACATGTAATGGTATTTCTAATAAACTTGGAAGGATGACCTCTTACATAGGTTTCCTTAACAGATTGTTTTAAGTTTTAAATTTTATATGACCATAACCTCTTGTGCCATAATTTAGATCATCAGATGTGGCTTTTTGCATCAACAAGCATAATCTTTTGTGGAGAAGGAGTTCTTCATATCAAAATGTACATATTTGTGTTTGTGGTGTCTAGGGACCTTTAAAAGTATCTGATTTTCATCAGGCATCTTAAAGTCAGAAGACACAACAAGACATTCAGTTTCAGTAAAAAGAACCTTGTGCTGCTTATCACAAATTTGTGATATTGAGAAAAGGTTAAAATGCCCTAATTCTTTTACAAAAGACACACTATCAAAATCTAAATTACCAACTCTTATTCTTCCTTTACCAGATATGTAGCCTTTGCTACCTCCAAAGGTAACAGATCCCCCATTGAATTCTTCAAAATCCTCCAGTTGATCCTTGTTACCTGTCATGTGCCCTGAGCATCCACTATCAAATATACCTCTATCTACCATGTTCTTCAGTGGATGTTCCTGCACATGAAAAAGAGAAATTAGTTTCTCTTAGGGACCCAGGCCTTTGCAGGCTTGGGTCTGCCTTGTGGACCATTTGCATTCACAGTTCTAATAAAAGTAGGTCCACTGTTATAATTGAAGTTTGGTCTAGAGTTCCTCCAATTATAACTTGCTGAGGTCTTAACAGCAGATCCCCAACTTCCCATTACAGCATTAGAATTAGCCATTTGTGCTGTAGATTTTGCAAAGGGTCTTCTTACAGATGAATATGATTTTGAAAAATCCCTTCTTTGATTCATTTGATTCATCTGTGGTCTTTTGGGACTTGAACTGTTTGAGGTTTTATTAGTTACTGGCTGTTTGGGTCTATCAGTATTAACCTTAGAATTAACAGCATTAACTTTAGGACCAACAGAATTAACTTTAGGACTAACAGAATTAACTTTAGACGTAACAGAATTAATATTTGTCCTACCAGTATTAATATGAGGCCTAACAGAATTAAACTTTGGCCTATCAGTATTAAGTTGTACTGATCTAGGAACAAATTGATTAGCATGATTAATCCTGTTTGTATTTGTCCATACTGGTTTTGCCGCCCCATTACCAGTATTAACAACCCTCTTAACCTCAGCTTCCCTGGCCATTTTCATTTCATAATAGTCACAATACTTTGATCAAATGACTGAGACTATACCTACAAAACAAAAGCATTTTTTTCTAGTAAAAGATAACCTTCCCCTATTCTCTATCCATCATCTCATTCCAATTCTTCCTATTAACTTATGTGTTTCTTTATCTTTGAGTGGTTGCCTAGGATTTTTTATTGTGAGACACAACTAGGTTCAACATCTTTGATTTGGAGCAGACACATCTTATTTCCTTATTTTCTTTCAACCTTTGACTTAGGCATATTCATTTGGTTCCTTAAACTTTCTGATTCAGTTTCAAAAAAAGCTCAGAGATATTTTCACAAGATCCTTCACTGTCATCTGGAATTTGACAGGAAAATGCTCGAGAAGTAACCTTATCTGACAAATAAACACTAATTTTAGGTTTTTGTGGACCCTTCTTACCATAGACATACAAAGTGTCATCAATTTCCTCTTGAATGATGATAATATTCTCCACTTAAAGGAGGAGGGACACCTTTAAATTCAATTGTCATTGTAAATCTACTGTATGAATGCTTCCACTTGAATCCCTCTTTTGAACATTTAAAAACAGAAAAATTCATTCTTCCTCATAACATAGAACTTCATCATTCGATTTTATTTCATACCCTAAATAGCCAATTTTACTAGTTGAAACTCATGCCAGAATTAATTAATTCTCCAAGATTCTTGGAAGAGTCTATCATGAATAAACTGTTTTCTGCAGTTGTTGTTCCTATTTCTATAACATCTCTCATTCCCTATTCTCCTATATCTTTTAAGTTTTTCTCTTTTCATGTATTTCATTTAGCATGAAATGTCAACTTTTCATTTAGGAAAGTTGGCCTGTTTTTGAGAAGTAACAAGATGAGCTTCTAGTTCTTAAACTCAGCTTGAGTAATAGCAAGTAATTATGCTTCATGATCCACCTAACGATTTCATTGTTCATCATAAGAAGTTCAGTTTATTAATGAATCATTCAAGTTTTAGAACACAATGTTACATCCATTGCTTGAGCTGATATCATAAGTTGCATGAATTGTCTCGTCAACTTCAGTATGTTCTCCCATTGAAAACCTACCCATCATCCATTGTCACAAACCCATCTGATTCTTCTCTGCATCCCAGCTTCTGAATGTGGAAAAGAGAGTCTCTCTTCTCTTCCATCATGTTTCCCCTTGCTTACATTCCCATAGCAAAGTGACGCAGTTGTTATGACAATTAAAGCACTTCAAGCTTCTTTTTGTCAAATGCCTACCAGAGTCTTTCCATCACGCGAACTCTCCTTCTTGCTTCTATAGAACTTCTTCATCCGAATAGCAGTCATTGCTTATTTAGCCATTGAAGTCCAGTTCTCTTCCATATCTAACATCATCATCCTGTTCCAAAATCTTCATGAAGTAAGATCCAGATCCTCAGTTTTGTATTGGCAAATAGAGAAAGATTACTTCATCAGCAAAACCATCAAGAACTTCTTTTTCAGAATATTTGTTGAAGAATAGAAAGAGTGCAAAGAACTGTATGCACCAGAAAAACCAGACTAACCTTATGGTTGCTGCATTTGTCTTGAGAAACCGAAGCAACATTTGAGCACTTGAAGATGTTTTTTTGAAGCATACCCTGAATTTCTGCTCAAAAACTCTAAGATTGTACAAATCATCAATTGATAAATTGTCAATCTCAGGATTAGTTCTCATAGTCATTGCCAGATTAGACCATGCTGAGGGCAAAGACCTAAGAAACTTATGATTTGCATCTTCTGTTGATACTTCAGCACCATGAGCTTCCAATTGAGAAAGCAACTGTTGAAACCTGTCATATCCTTTTTCTAGTCCTTCAGAATTGGATATTTTAAATGCTTCAAACTGTTGTTTGAAAACAGCCTTCTGCATCTTCTTTGAATTAGCATTACCACCAAACCTAGTTCTGATGGCTTCCCAGATCTCTTTAGCATCATCCATTCCATGAAACCTTCTCATATGTTCTTTAGGAATGGCCATCAACAAAATATTCTTTGCTTTCCTCTCCTTTTCAACAGCTTGAATCTCTGCAGCAGTAACTGGTGAAAGTACTCGAACAACACCATCCTTTCCAATTGAAATTCTCTTCTTGGAGTTACCATTCTGAATTACCTTCCATACTTCATTGTCAATGTACTCAAGGTAATGCTCCATCTCCATTGCCCATATATCATACTCCTCCTTCTTCAGAATTGGGAGTTTGATATTTGAGATAGCAGTAGTTTGGGGAATCATTGGTTGTGGTTGTTTAGGTGCAGCACCAGTGTCTGATGCATCTTCATGGTTTGATTCTTCACCATCACTGAGATGTTGTGAGAAATCATCATTTGCAGGGTTAGACATTTTGTAAAGGATTGTAGGAGAGTGTTTGTTTGTGATCTAGTGATTCTTCTTTCTCAGAGTCCCTCTAAAGGCTCTGATACCACTTGTAGGTCCTTGGTTTAGGATCTGACTAGCCTTTGTAAGACGATAGATAACTTGGATAAATCCAAATCAACTATATGAGAGACACTGACTATGAATTATCAAGTGTTAATGCGGAATCTTAACACAAGAGTAAAGAAGAAACGATAATACTAAAATACTATTAAGCTCTATGCTTCTATTGATATTTCTAATCAAAACGTACATCTCATTGTGCCTTAGGGTTCCTCTTATACACCAAGGAAACCCTAATGGGCTTTACAACCGTGTAAAAGGATAATACATATCCTTTCCTAAGATATCTCCTAAGATATCTCTAAGATAACTATTACTATTCTGTTTCATAAACAGACTTAACTATAAACAGAATTAACTACGACCAGTACTAACTCTAGTACTGCTATACTCTACCAGTACTAACTTAGTACTGCCAGACTTAACTTAGTACTGCCAGTATTAACTCAATACTAACAGAACTAACTATCTCTACCAGACTTAACTGTTATACTACCAGTATTAAGTCTGTTACAATCTATTTTCCCAACATAGGTGTATAAATTACTATATGGAGAGCTATCCGAGACTCTAGATCTGCTTGGTCCGCTTCATTAGATCCAGATGAATGATAGATCGCATACAAAAGTGCATAAACAAGTATAAATTGATAAACATAAACAAGCACTTAACGATAAATCAATAAATCAAGATAAACAAATACCAAACATTCAGATCTTCATAATAATGGTTAATACCCGAAGGTATTAGCCTTCAAACGTCATAATAAATACAAGAGCAATTATTTAGCCAAGGTAAACTAACCGAGTTAAAGAATGATACCAAAAACTGAACGATTACTAAAGTATATGGAATTACATGTTGTCTCCTATGGAATTGATAACGTTGCTCGACCTCTTCTGCTCTTTTTCTCTTCTGAAAATCAACTTTTGTGGTTTAGGTATCGAGAATATGATTTAGCACACTTAAAACTCGTTTTTGAGTTTTTTATTTATAAGGTCTAGAAGTCGGTTGGATACGGCGTATCCAAGAGTTGGATATGGCGTATTGGGGATTTCTTGGAGTAGGGACCACGCTTGATATCTTCTAGAATATTATATTGATTCCATATCTTGAATACGGCGTATTGATTCTCTCTGGATATGGCGTATTGATCTTTATTCCTCTGTGGTCTTTGGTGAGTGAAGGCACGGATAAGCCGTATCTGTCTTGATGGATACGGCGTATTGGTCTTCAGAATAGTAATCTTCAAAATATCTTCATTTAAGCTCCAGAATGTGCGCCTTTTGTTATGTTTCACCAATTACTCCATAATTACTGCAATTCTCAAATATAAACGATTAAGTAACAATTCTTTACAATAACTATACAAAATGGGTTAATATCGTAGGATAAATGATGCTATAAAATAGACGTTATTTGATGTCATCAAATATCCCCCCCACTTGAATCTTACTTGTCCTCAAGTAGCCTTTAGAAGTTTACAAAAATGTATCCCTAAGGCTATTTTCTATTAAAGCATTTATTTGATCTATTACAAGTACACAACGAAACACATTACGAAATAGGAAGATGAAAACACTCAAATCACTCAACTAATCTATGTGGTAACATGTAACTAATTTGCTCAATTACTTGGTCGTCATGAGTATTCTATCATAAGCTTGGTAAGGATACACATCTCCACCACTAAAGCCAAGGAGTAACAAGTTTATAAAGGTAAATATGGGTTTTTGTATGGAAAGGTGTACGGTTTGATCATTCTACAATCTTTCACCAGAAGTATCATTCCAACAAGGCAGCTGAAGCACACATACACACCCGGAATGCCAGGATAGACATGTGTGTTCGATCACATCCCCATTCGAATTTAACCAACAGTTAGTATGAAGAATGATATAGGGTAAGAACCTTCAAATTTCACCAAAAGTCATAAACCAACAAGGTAGAAGACATGCATACACACCCGAAACGCCAGGATAGACATGCATGTTGGTATGAATCCTCATTCGCGTAAAACCAGTGGCTAATCATTAGGTGAAAGGGAAGTAAATTGTTGTTAAATAAAAATCAAGAAACAAATAGATTAAGACTTAAGTTATAAGTTGCTAGACACTTATTTCCCGACCGTTATCATGATAAAGACACAATTATTTACAATATCTTGATCATAGATAAAAAACAACAACCTAAGTTGGCGTTCCCATAACGGTCAACTTCCTAATCTTCCCAAAACTTTACATACTTTACAAGGCAAGTGGCGTTATCTTCCACTTTGTACAATACTCTACATCGTTGATTTTTAGACGTATCAACGAATAATCGATCCTTCGTATAATTCCTTCGGTAATGCTTTTTGCGAAACGATTATCTTCAAACTTTCTTTCTCTCTTTTTTGTATTTTTTTCTCATTTTTTTGATTTTTTTTGCTAACAATACTTTAAATCTCGGTGTAGGTTCACCATCTTCACCATCATAATAATTCTGGATAATTCCTTCGGTAATTTCTTCGTTCTTCGGTTTCACCAATAATTGTGACGGTAGTAAAATCACATGAGTTTTGACTATTAATATACATTCTCATTTGCAATGTGAAAATTTACAACCGCACCAAAG
>BQNB010020247.1:1767-25795 GCA_026074375.1 Tanacetum coccineum | reverse complement strand
CGTTTGCCGAAATGTATCACCCCTTTCCATGGCGATACCTTCAACATAACCTTATCTCCAACTTGAAACTCCAATGGCTTACGTCTCCTATCGGCGTAGCTCTACTGTCTATCATGTGCAGCTTGAATACATTTATTGATTTGGATGATCTTCTCTGTAGTCTCGTGAACGATTTCTGGGCAAGTGACCTGAGCATCTCCAACCTCAGCCCAACAGACAGGAGATCGGCACTTACGACCGTATAGTGCTTTGAATGGTGCAGCTTTGATACTCATGTGATAACTATTGTTGTACGAAAATTATACTAAGGGTAGATACCTAAGGTTTGGATGGTCCTTTCACTTTGACCATCGGTGTGAGGGTGATAAGCCGTACACATGTCCAATTGAGTACCTAGAGCTTTGTTTAGCGATTTCCAGAATTGGGATATAAATTTAGTATCTCGATCATAAATAATCGAAACTGGCACGCCATATCTTGAGACTACTTCCTTTAAGTATTTCCTCGTCAACTTTTCCATCGAGTCGATTTCCTTCATTGGTAAGAAATGAGCAGATTTGGTAAGGCGGTCAACAATTACCCAAATTGTATCTTGACCAGTCGACGTCTTTGGCAATTTAGTCACGAAATCCATTGTGATGTTTTCCCATTTCCACACCTGGATCACAGGTTTAACCAACAAACCAGATGGTTTTTGGCATTCGGCGTTGACCTTGGAACAGGTCAGACACTTACTAACGTAGGTGGTAATCTTGGCTTTCATATTGGGCCACCAATACAGTTTCTTCAGGTCTTGGTACATCTTGTCCGATCCAGGGTGGATCGAATACTTTGACTTATGTGACTCATGCATAATCAAAGCTCTCAAGTCACCATAACAGGGTATCCAACTCCTATTTCTTAAACACAATGTTTCGTCAGCACGGGGTTCAAGCTTCTTAATCATACCATACAAATATTTAGTTCCATAATTCTCCTCTTTTCTTGCCTCAGTTTGAGCATTTGATTAAATATTATGTTCAATAATCATCATTATATTAAAAATTATTAAAAATTAAATTCAAATCATTCATAAAATATATAATTATCAAAAAGAACTCAATCATTAAAATAATTAATTAAATATAAAAGAATTTCAAGAATTGATTCCAATACAAAGATATTATATATATTATACTTCTAAAATTCATATAAATTCAAATTTTCTTAGGAAGATTTAAACCAATAGTCATAACTAGCGCTCAAACTCGTAGTGGCTTAATCCTTTCCTTTAGACTTAGCGCATCAGCCACCACGTTCGCCTTCCTCGGATGATAACGAATCTCGCAGTCGTAGTCGCTTAACAGTTCCAACCATCGACGTTGTCTCATGTTCAACTCTTTTTTATCAAGAATGTACTGCAAACTCTTATGATCAGTGAACACAGCATACTTCTTGTCGTACAAATAATGTCTCCACATTTTGAGAGCGAACACTACAGCTCCAAGTTCTAAGTCATGTGTAGTGTAATTCTTCTTATGAATCTTGAGTTGGCGTGACGTGTAGGCTATGACCTTTTCCCTTTGCATCAAAACTGCGCCCAACCCTTTGTGAGACGCGTCACAATAAACCACGAAGTTTTCACTACCTTCGGGTAAAGCCAAAATCGGTGCACTACACAATTTTTGCTTCAACAGCTGAAATGCAGCTTCTGCCTTTTCACTCCAATCAAACTTACCGCTCTATGACTCTAGCTTCATTATAGGCTTGGCAATTTTTTAGAAATATCGATAATCGTCAGATGATAGCCAAACAAGACCTTGAAATAGATGAATCTGTGACGGAGTCTTAGGTGATGCCCAATACTCTGTTTGTAACTCAATCTTAGCTGTGGGTCCTCTGTTGATGCCTTCATATCAACGCATGTGACGAATAAACTGTACCTTTGAAAGCCAAAATTCACACTTTGAAAACTTAGCGTACAACTCCTCCTTCTTAAGTAATCTCAAGATTAACCTAAAGTGCTCTTCATGCTCCTTCTTATTCTTGGAGTAGATCAAAATGTCATTGATGAAAACTATCACAAATTTATCCATATATGGCTTGCACACCTGATTCATCAGATCCATGAATACCGCTGGTAAATGACATCACTTGAAACTTATAGTGACCGTAGCGTGTTTTAAACGCTGTCTTTAGAATGTCTTCTCTCCGAACACTGAGGGTTGGTGAATAACCATATCGCATGTCGTTCATTAGAGTAGACTCTTGACCCTTGTAATTGATCAAACAAGTCGTCGATTCTCGAAAGTGGGTATCGGTTCTTCATAATAAGTTTGTTTAGTTCACGGTACTCGATATACGTCCGAAAAGATCAATCTTTCTTTTTGACAAATAAGACCGGAGCTCCCCAGGGTGAAGAACTTGGTCTTATAAACCCTTTGTTAGTCTTGCAGCGGAGTAGACAACTCTTGCAGGTGCTAGTCTATACGGGGCTCGTGCTATAGGTGCAGCACCTAGGGCTATGTCGATTTAGAATTCAACTTGTCGAGTCGGTGGTAATCCAGGCAAGTCTTCTGGAAAGACTTCCAAAAAGTCCCGTACGATAGGTACGTCCTCAAGTCGCTTCTCCTTCAACTTATCTTTGGTTTCCTTCTTCGTAACTTATGCCAGAAAAATTTGGCAACCCTTCTTAATATATTTCTGAGTTTTGGTGCACGATATAATGCTTAACTTCGACTTCTTCTCCTTGCCACTTCTATCACCTTGGACTATCAAAACTTTATCCCTATAGGGAATCCACACAATCTTCTCATCACAAACGATTACCGCATGATGGTTCGCTAACCAATCCATGCCGATGATGACGTCAAAACTACCAAGTTCTACGGGCATTAGGTCTATGTTGAATGGGTGACCTAAAAATCCTAATGTACAGCCTCTAAGCACAGTATTTGTTTCTGCAATTCTCCCGTTGGCTAATTTGACATCATAACTAACGTCTAACGTAGAGGGGATAACATCGAGTAAAGCACTAAAGATAGATGACACAAAACTCCTATCGCTGCCTGAATCAAATAACGTAGAAGCATAGTAATTGTTGAGAAGAAACGTACCCATGACGATGTTAGAATCAGGGTTAGCTTCTCCTCCTCCTAGCACATATGCCTTCCCTTTAGCTTCATCGGTCTTCTTCCTAGCTTTGTTTCCACATGTCTGATTCTTCAACTTGGGACACTCACTCCTGTAGTGTCCCTGCCTTCCACACTTAAAACAAGTAGGAACCCTCTAGTTCACTATTGGGGCTCTCTGAGTAGCTGTGGTAGCAACAGCATTCATATAATCCCTGGTCATATTCCCAACCTTGTTGCACTTCCTGCATTTCATAGTACATGGCCCTTCATGATGTAGCTTGCATTTGTTGTAGTAAGGCAATGACCCAACATATCCCCTTTTCTAATTGTTACCAACCATGTAGGCTCTTGTCACACTTTGTCCACCAACATTCTGTCTCTTGTACAAGGGTTGTTATACACGGTTGTCCTTTTGGTTGTTATCAAACCTTCTTTTGTTCTCAGTATTTTTCATAGCATATCCCTTCAACTTTTTATCCATCAAGTTGTTAGCAATACGAACAGCATCTTATAGTCTTGTGGGCTCAGCAGTAATTACATTTCCTTGGATGTTATCGGGGAGACCTCTAATGAATTTCTCAACCCGATCCTCCTCCTCGGGGACCATCTTGGTGCAAATCATAGTAAGTTCTTGAAATCTCTAGGTATAAACAGCTAAATCATTGTTCTTCACGTTCATGTTCCACAGCTCGGATTCCATTTTCTGAATTTTATTTCTTGGGCAATACACCTCAGTCATTAGCTTCATAAGATCTCTCTATGACATGGCAAATGCATCATCAACTCCAATTGTCCTCTTGTGTGCCTTCCACCAAGTTAATGCACTGTTCAATAAGGTGCACGTAGCATACTGATAACACTCAAATTATACATGTTTTTATATGCGTTATCAATGATTATATATATATATATAAATTGGTTAATTATAAGAACTTTTGGTATAGAATCGAGTATATTTGCTATTGTAGGTTCTAAGTACGTGTCGTGGAAGAAAACGGAAGAAAACACAAAGATTTGAAGCTTAAACGAAGAAATAACTGAAGATAAAGATCTCCCGACACCTGTCCATTGTTTTGGCCATAACTTGAGCATACGAACTCCGTTACGCGTCCGGGAAAGAATTCTCCACAGCTTTGGTTTTTGGTCCAAGAACTGAAAAGGCATCAAAACCGCTGCACAAATAAAAATGTGCGTCACACTTTTCACAAAATCCCAAGTACGACGCACAAATAAAAATGTGCTCCGCACTTTCAGTCTAATGCAATAAATTCATGAATTTGGCCCCAAAAACGTCCACATACAAGATTTGCTTGGTCCCCAAGTAAAATTTACCCTATAAATACCCCATAAATTCATCCATAAACAGGCACCAACACATATCAACACACACACACAATCCATAAACCGCTTTGGAGAAGAGGAGGAGTGGTGAGGATCTTAGGATCCAATGATCCAAGCACCCCTTTGATCCATGGCAAACCACCATATCACCACCACCACCATAGCCACGAAATACCACTGATCCACCACCATATCTACACCACATACCATCCATTTCCAGAATCCAAACATTTTCCACTTTGATTCTTTGAGGATTCACACCAAATTCTCCAAAGTTCATCACCATAAACCTTGTTACCAAACACTCTATTTGGTGATACGTTGTTGAATTTCCAAAAGTAGGTGACATATTTCCAGTTGTCTTAGTAGCATTTAGTTGTTGGTTGATCATGGAATTGTTAGTTTCGGATTGGTGGTTGTTGTAGTCGAAATATTGGTATTGTTACTTTGTTCTCATATGTGAAACATTATATGATATTTGGATGATTTTGCTATGACTTATGAATATACATGTTTATGAATTCGATGTTATCTTGCTTGGATCATTGTTTATCTTTTGGTATATCATTGCAATTGATATAGGCCGAAAGGATTAGTTGTTTTGATGTATTTTGAATCGTGTTGGCCATACGAATCAATATCATACTTGTGAGAATTGTGTGGTAAATTGATAAACAACCTAAGTAGAATGATGTTTAAGACCCTTCCTTATGTTGACCGACCGGGTTGGGACGAATTCATATTTATGCATATTTGATATAAACTGTTCTTAATGCGCTAGTGATGATGTAGTATATAGGCCAAAAGGATTCTATGTCATTATTGGTAGATATGTTTGTTATGGTAATTACCCGTTATTCATGACTTGTATGATTTTGTTTATATAAAGTCTTGCTCTATCTCTATCTATTATGTTATGTGGATCATGTCTTGTATCTTGCTTTCTTTATACACACGTTTAGCCTATTTGACCTGTGACAATCATTTAGCTTTGTTACTTGATAAACAATCTGTGAGTTGCTACAAATCCTGTAGAACGACCTGGACTTACCTAATACTATTTTACACTCGAATAAGGTATACCTGCCCGAATGTTGTGTTTTTAGTCAAAATCGGTATTTCTAGTTATTATAAATTTAAAGCTTGTAAAAACACACATCAAGTTTTTGGCGCCGCTGTCGGGGATTTTTTTTTAGTTGTTTGCAGATTGTTTGCTAGTCTTGTGCATGTTTCGTGTGTTTAAATCTCTTTAAAATCTCAAAATATGTTTGCTGTTACAGAAAGTACGGCACATAGTTAACCTTGTGCGTCGCACTTCCCTTGTTCCCGTTTCTTATTTTGTAGGTTTATACCCGAAGTGCACCGGTTTCACACCACAATCGCCGTACTTATTTTACAAATCAACATTTATAGACTCGTCGTACCGTTTTCTGGAAAACGGAACCTAAAAAATTGTTTTTCCTCAGGAAGTACGCCGCACGTACAATTTGTGCGCCGATTTTCCTGAAAACCCAGAAAGTACGCCGCACTTTACCCAAGTACGCCGCACTTTTTGCAAATTTTCACAAACATAATCTGATTAAAAACCAAAACCCAAACAAAACCCCCAAATTGCTAGTCTCAGGTATGTGATCATTTGAAATTTCATTTTATCTAATTATACGCCTTGTAATTTTGTTAATATTTAGTTTGTCAGTAAAGAAAAAAAAGAAACCAAAAAGATTTTTTTTTCTAAATTGTTTTTGCTTATTTTGTTTATTGACATGTTCCTGTTTATATAATAAAACATGTGTTTTGTGGGGTTTATTAGTTTATTTATATTTTCTTGCATTGAATATGTGAAAAATAAAATAAAAAGTAAAATTTTAAAAAATATTGCAGTAAGTACGCCGCACAACAACATTGTGCGCCTCACTTTGCTCCTGCATACAAAAAATTTTGTATAAAAATAAATCAGTTGCACTTTCTTTTTATGTTATGTGAATACTTGTAATATGTTTGTATTCATATATGCATCATAGGTTGCTTGTTTGTGTTTGTGTGTTGAGTGTTTGAATTTGAATTATGTAAAAATGTTAAACACTAACAAGAGTTTTCATTTTTTTTAATGTTACACCTTGTCTGTGTGGTTTGTTTATGTGTATGTCCCCTATATGTTATTTTTGCTTGCTTGCATTTTATAAGTATCGTCATATTTACAATAAAAAATATAAATTAAAACAACTTCCTTAAAAATCTAAAAAAAATTTTGATTATCATTTTTAATCTGTTTGTTTGCGATTGTATCTGTTTATATATGAGTTCTTAACTAATAAAGTGTAAAAGAAAAAAAAATACAAAATTTAAAAAAAATATATATTTTCAGTCATCATAAAACCGCTGCACATACATTGTTGTGCGGCACACTTCTGTACAATTTTTGCCGCGAGCCAAGTTTAAAATTTTGAAAAATAATAAAAAAAATAATGCGATGTACGCCGCACTTTCTATGAAGTGCGACGCACTTCTGGTCTGAAAAAAAAAACTAAAATAAATATAAAAAAAGTAATAAAAAAATATAAAATAAAAAAAATATATAATTTTTTTACCTTATATAATTATTGTGTGCTAAAAATATAAAAAATATATAAAACCAAAAAATATTTGTTTATATAGTTGTTAAAGGTTTCGAACCTTATATGTTTGCCTTAAATAAAAAAATAAAAATAAAAATAAAAATATATATCTCTAAAAATATTTTATTTTCGCTTTTTTTTCTCTTTCTTTTCTCTTTCGTATGTGTTATGAATGTTTGAATACTACCGATAAATTATAATTTTCTTTCCTATTACAATTCTTCCTTTCGAAATGTTTTTATGCGTGCTTGTTTTTCTAAAAAAATAAAAATTTTAAACGAAAAATAAAAATAAAAAAAAAATATATAAAAAATGTTTTGAACTTTGTGGGTGTGTTCGCTGAAAACCCTCACGAGACTATAACTCGTCCACTCGGGTCACCGAGGGGTTTAAAGGCTTGTTGCATACGCTAAATGCAACCGTGGTGCCTACGAAAGTGCGCTTTTGTATTTTATGGTTTTTGTAGTTTAGTTTATTTTGCAGATTAAATGAATAAGTGGAGCTTGGATTGGTGGTACTGTTATCACTTGGGGGCCGATATATTTGGATTATAATATTACATGTGGTAAAATACACATGACGACGTTCTGTTTCGCGCCGTATCTTTTATAATTCAGCCAAGCACTTATGAGCCCCGGGAAGTCTCGTTTCTCTTGTATTTATTTTTCCCGTTTGTCCTACTTTTAAGTTATTTTCTAATTACGCATAATGCTCAATTTAAGTGTGGAGGAAAATGAATTGAAAAATCAGACTCATTATTAATTTTTAACTTTTGTTCGCCCTCGGTAATATAAAAATCTATTCTTGTTTTTAAATTTTTTGCCACTTAGGTTAATATATTAGAATAAAAACGTAGTAAATAAATAAAGTTTTGAAATCAGAGATGTGTCCCGATTGATAGAGCAGATCCGACTCGGGATTGATAACATTACTTGCGCATTTATAACCATTCCAGTAAATATGTGAGGATTTTAAGCCTGTATATAGCATACATATTTTATGCTTGATTCCTTTGATTATGAATGTGTCGGTGATTTATTGATTCTAGAACTTGTGCTTGAAATCATTACGAGACCGCAGTGAGACCACGTTTGCGTGATATAGGTATTTTTAAGTAATAAAGAGTCAACTTAGGATTTAACCCAAATAAGCATTCCAATTATTATTTATTCTTTTAGCTAGTTACACTGATCAGCTAACCACCCAAATAAAACACTTATATTAGCACTCGTCTTTAGTGCTAGATACCCCTAGTTTAACCGATGAGCCATTCTATTCGTTTTTTTCATCCACTAAAATAAAAATATATAACATTTAGCCTAGCCTTACCCCTTATCGAAAATCCATATGGTTGGTTGCTAGTTGCTTGGTATGTTTGGTTAATTTTTGCTCATAGTTTGTTCGCATTTTGTTGTGGGTGATGTGTCATTTTGACGAAGATGAAGATGCGCAGCTTCGTGTTTCGTATTTTTTATGGTGTATACTTATACTAAGTGTGGGGGAATTGTTAGTTCTTGAAAAAAAATGAAATGAAAAAAAAGAGTGAAAAAAAATCAAAAAAAAGTGAAGTATGAATAAAAGTTGATGTGAGGCGTATCATTATATCATTTGTAAGAGTTTGAGGTTTGAGGTTTGAGATGTTCGATTATCTCGCGGGTTTGTGGATTGTCGTAACTAGCAATATGGGTTTCTTGGACTTGTCGACATGTATATTATAAAACAATTTCCAGTATATATTTCCCATGCCTTATTCACACCATTATAAACCCTTAGCATGTACATTACAGCCCGAATAAAAGTCCTCTTTTGATAATTATACATGGTGCTTATGCCATGTCAGTGCAGTTTTGTTTCTTGTACAAGCCTATGGTATGAAATGAATCATGTCTGAGCAATTGAGTGTGATTTTCCTTTTACTCTCTATTACATCACATATGAGTGTTTGAGTTAATTATATTTTTCCTTATTCGTGAGGAGCTTAGTCATGTTATTACAGCTTGAAGATCATTGGGTATTGTCAAACATCTCTGTTTTCACATAATTGTCAAACATCCTCTGCTTTCGCAGTAAAAAAGCAATAAATATTTTTCATAACTCTAGTTTGTTTTGTAAAGCATATTATTTTTTTCCTTATTTTGCTTGAGGACAAGCAAACCCTTAAGTGTGGGGGGTGCTTGCGTCTTTTGCGATTATTTATTAAAAAACCAAAAATATTTTCGATAATTTCACACCCAATAAAAAAATTTTAAATAAAATATATATATATATATATATATATATATATATATATATCAAAATTTAAAAATTTCTATCTTATCATCGAGGACCTTGTTTCTAAATTTCTTTTTTTAGATTTGCTTAGGCAAACAAAGTTTAAGTGTGGGGGATTTAAAAACCTCAAATATATAGCAAATTCGATATAATCGTTATCTATGCTTTTATGTATATTTATTGGTTAAATATAAGAACTTTTGGTATAGAATAGAGTATATTTGCTATTTTAGGTTCTAGGTACGTGTCGTGAAAGAAAACAGAAGAATACACAAAGATTTGAAGCTTAAACGAAGAAATAACTCAAGCTGGATGCTTCCCGACGCCTGTTCACTGTTTTGGTCATAACTCTGTCATACGAACTCCGTTTGACGCGATTCTAGCGACCACGCGAAGAGAATTCAATTATCTACAACTTTGCAAAAATGCCACTTGCTAAAAAGACCAAAAGTGCGTCGCACTTACCCTAAAACCGGCACACTTTTCACCGACTTAACATTAAATGAAGACTGCATTAACACCCGATGTGCGAAGCACAAATAAGTATGTGCGACGGTTTTTGGCCCCTAAAAAGCCTATAAATACCCTCATTGGCTCTCCTATTTTCACACATCTCACACAAATCATTCTAGTTCGTTTAGACTTAAAATAGGGATTTTTGGGGATAAAGGCCTGAAAAACCTTTGATCAAAACCACCCTTGGTAACACAACCATCACGAAAATTAGGATCAAAGTTAGGAGGAGTTCTTGAAGAATTTGGATAAACTTACTTGATGTTCATCAATATTCCCAGGTTTTAATCCATCCAAGGAAGTGTTAGTGAAGTGTAATTCGAATCTATAAGCGATTGTGACAGAATTGTTCATAGTTTTCGAGTTTACTTTGGTATTGGTTATAATAACGTCTAAATGTCGTAAGGATTCGTTGTTATTATTAATATAATCACTAGTTACACTTAAAGGCCGAAAGGATTTGTAACTTGTGATATCTTGCTTTATAAACTTATAAACACTGTCCTAAACATATCATTAATCTTAGTGATCATTGCCTAAACAAACATACCTTTTGTTTGGAATTTCATTTTCCTAACTTAGTACCGACTAGCAAGTTAGTATCGCTAGTTATAATAGTTAGTACCGCTAGTTATAGTTAGTACTGTCTAGTATTAGTTTGTACCGTTAGTGCAAAATAATAGTACCGTTTATGTGATATGCATGAGATATTTTAGGAAGAGATATGCATTATCACTTAGCGATTTTTAAGCCTATTAGGGTTTTCCTTAGTGTATAAAAGGAACCCTAGGGCATTAGAAATAGAGACGTGAATTAGAAATAGATACGTGAATTAGGAATACACAACACTAGATATAGATAGATAGAACGATCATAGTTAGTCAAGAACATATAGTTGTTTTTGTGAAATCGTATAATAAAGTGAAGTTTATTGTGTTATTCATTGAGTGTTCTTCTGATATACAAAGATTAGATTCCTTCAGCAAATCTATGCTTTACAAGAAGGTTTCAACCATAGTTGTTTTGGATTTATCCAAGGTGACTAAAGCCTACACAAGCTTATTAAGATCAATTCGGGATCAACAAGTGGTATCAGAGCCTGTGTTCTGAAACCCCTATCAAGAAGAATCGAAAAGTAAACTTCCTTATCACACACAAAGAGATGGACTTAGAAAACACACAAAGCAATGCTGTTGCCAAGTTTCCTTTGCTCATACAAGGTGACTACGAGATGTGGAAGCTCAGAATCGAACAATACTTCCAAATCCAAGACTATGCTCTATGGGATGTCATAGAGAATGGAAATTCCTTTAAGCCAGAACCAAGAGTTACAGCAAATGAAGATGGCACTTCTACTTCTTCATTACCAGGACCAGTTACAAATGAAGAAAAGATTCAAAAGAAGAATGATGTCAAGGCTAGAAGTATGTTGTTAATGGCCTTGCCCAATGAACATCTATTGACTTTTAGTCAATATAAAGAGGCAAAGACTTTATTCGAGGCTATTCAAGCCAGGTTTGGTGGTAACAATGCCACAAGAAAGACTCAAAAGACTCTATTGAAGCAGATGTACAAGAATTTTAATGCCTCAAGCACAGAGTCTCTTGACTCTATTTTCAATAGGCTTCAGAAGATAGTAAGTCAGCTTGCCATCTTGGGAGAAATCATCTCTCAAGAAGATCTCAATTTGAAATTCTTAAGAAGTCTTCCTGCTGAGTGGAATACTCATGTTGTTGTCTGGAGGAACAAAACAGACTTAGACAATATGAGTTTTGATGATTTGTACAACAATTTCAAGATTGTTGAACAAGAGGTGAAAAGGAGTGTTCCATCAAGTCCAAGTACACAAAATATGGCATTTGTGTCCTCTCCTAGTAGTACCAATGAAGTGAATACAACTGGTATTCAAGTTAGTACTGATAGCACATCTGTTAGTACCACCAGTGTTATTGGTAACACAGCCAATCTGAGTGATGCCACAGTATATGCTTTTCTGGCTAATCAACCTCATGGATCTCAACTTATGCATGAGGACTTAGAGCAGATTCATGAAGATGATTTGGAGGAGATGGACTTGAAGTGGCAGTTGGCACTTCTGAGCATGAGAGCAAGGAAGTATTACCAAAGGACTGGTAAAAAGATCACAATCAATGGAAGTGATACTGCGGGCTATGATAAGAGAAAGGTGGAGTGTTTCAACTGTCATAAGTTGGGACATTTTGCAAGAGAATGTAGAAGCCCAAGGCAACAGGAAGGAAAAACTAAGGCATCAAATCGAACCCCAAGAAGAAATGGAATGTAGAGAGAAACAATTCTTTTTCCAAGTCGACTGGGTAGCAATTGATGGTGCTGGATTTGATTGGAGCTTCATGGAAGATGAGGAACTTCCAACCAACATGGCTCTTATGGCCTTTTCTGATTCTGAGGTACTCAAAACTTGTTCAAACTCCTGTCTTAAAAAGTATGAAACTCTTAAAAACCAGCATGATACATTAAGAGTAGAGTATAATAAAACTGAGTTTGATTTGGCTAACTATAAGAGAGGACTAGCCTCTGTAGAAGAACAACTAGCCTTTTACAAGAAAAATGAGATTTTGTTTTGTGAGCAAATTGCTGTGCTAAAAAGAGATGCCTCATTTAGGGAATCAGATGTCACTGCTCTTAAAGCTCAAATAGAGAAACTTAAGAAAGAGAAAGAGGGCAATAAAATTAAAATAGACAACTTTGAAAATGCCTCTAAGTCTTTAGACAAATTAATTGGGAGTCAACTTGCTGATAACAATAGAAAAGGTTTAGGATTTGACAGTTATAATGCTGTTGCTCCTCCACCTATAGGATTATTTGTACCCCCATCCATTGATTTGTCCAACTCTGGTCTTAAGGAGTTCCAAGAGCCTGAAAATAAAGGCTATGGTGTCAAAAAGAGTGTTACTGAAAACACTTTTGAATTCATTTCAAGTGGACCAATAATCGAAGATTGGGTGTCTGATTGTGATAAGATTGAGTTTAAAGAAAAGGTTGAAAAAGATGAGTGTAATAAACCTAAAACTGAACAAGCAAATGAACCTAGGAAAGATAGTCAAATTCCTAAGATCAAAAGAACAAAGTTGAATGAAAAGCCAACAAGTAAACCAGGAATTGGATTTCAAGTAACAAAAAGGGCTTGTTTTGTTTGTGGGAGTCTTGGTCATTTAATAAAAGATTGTGATTATCATGAAAAGAGAATGGCTACAAAGTGTGTTAACAACAAAAAGGAGGAAAAGGGTACTGGTTCAGGGGTGGATAAACTAGTATGGAACAATGTCCAAAGACTTAATCATCAAAACCAATTTGTTCCAAGAGCAGTACTAACTAGAACTGGCAAAATTCTAGTTAATACTACTAGAACTAACAGTACTAACCATGATAGTACCGCTAGACAAAATCCCAAAAGTCAAGCAGTACTAACTAGTGGTGCAAAGAAAGTTAATACTGTTAGACCTAAAGTGAATGAAAATAGACCAAAACCTGTTTTTAACAAAACTCATTCATCATTTAGGAGACCATTTCACCAAAGGACAGCACCCAAAAACCGAAATATGAATAACAAAGTTAGTACTGCTAATGTAAAATTAGTTAGTACTGCTAGTGTAAACTCAGTTAGTACTGCTAATGTGAAATTAGTTAGTGCTGTCAATATAAAATCTGTTAATGGACAAAGGGTGGTAAGTGCTGTTGGGAAACAAGGGGATAATGTTGTTAAGCCCTCAGCATACTGGATTTGGAGACCAATAGGGAAAGTAATTGATCATGTCTCCAAAAACAGTGGGTCATATATTTACAAGAAATTTGAATATGTTGATCCAATAGGCAGGCTCAAGTCAGTAATGGCTTGGGTCCCCAAGAGAAACTAATTCTCTTGTGTTTCATATGTAGGGTGATCCACAGGTTGCATTAAAGGATACAGGGATATTTGATAGTGGATGCTCAAGGCATATGACAGGCAACAAGTCATACCTCTCTGATTATCAAGAGTTTGATGGAGGCTTTGTTGCATTTGGTGGCAGTTCTAAAGGAGGAAAAATATCTAGTAAAGGTACTATTAGAACTGGCAAGTTAGACTTTGAAGATGTGTATTTTGTAAAAGAACTTAAGTTTAACTTATTTAGTGTCTCACAAATGTGTGACAGGAAAAACAATGTTCTTTTCACTGAAACTGAATGTCTTATCCTATCTCCTGAATTTAAGCTCCCTGATGAGAATCAAGTGATGCTTAAGATTCCTAGAAAGGATAACATGTACAGTTTTGACTTAAAGAATGTTGTTCCAACTAATGGGTTAACTTGTTTATTTGCAAAGGCCACAAATGATGAGTCTAAGTTGTAGCATAGGAGGCTTGGTCATGTAAATTTTAAAAATTTAAATAAACTTGTGAAAGCAAATCTTGTGAGAGGTTTACCTTCAAAGATTTTTGAAAATGATCATACATGTGTTGCTTGTCAGAAAGGTAAGCAACACAAAGCCACTTGTAAGACCAAGAGTGTTAATTCTGTTTGCCAACCTTTACAAATTTTGCATATGGACTTATTTGGACCTACATTTGTAAAGAGTTTAATGGGTAAAATGTATTGCCTAGTGGTCACTGATGATTATAGCAAATTTAGTTGGGTTTTCTTCTTAGCTAAAAAGGATAAAACTAGTGGAATTCTTAAGGAGTTTATAACTAGAATAGAAAACCAAATAGATCACAAAGTTAAAATCATTAGGAGTGACAATGGGACTGAGTTTAAAAATCATGACTTAAATCAGTTCTGTAGGATCAAAGGGATTAAATCGGTTCTGTTGATCCCACGCCTTGATCGATTCTTTACGTAGTAAAGTGTTTGTTACCTTGGAAGAATCCAAAATAACAAAGATTAAGACTTTGTATGTATACCAAAGTGTATGCGAAATCTACACTTTGATACTCTAGAGATGTTTATCAATGGAACAGTAATAACCAAAACAAACAATGAACACTAAACACACTGCTTCAATATTATTAGAATAATACGAGTACTCTTGAAGTACTGGGGTTACAAACCTTGAAGCTATTACAATTTTTCTCTCTAAGTATTTCTATCACTTGAAAAGTATATATCTATTCTAAACATAGGATCTCCTTTTATAGAACACAAGGAGTCCTTTACAAAGATAACCGCCTATCTTTTAGGATCAGTTATAATTCAAATATAAACATCCCGTAATAATCTCCATGCATCCTTATCTTCAATTTAGCAGCTTTGACCATCAGCAGTACTAACTCTTTTCTACTAGCAGTATTAATTAACACTGGCAGTACTAAGTTTGTACTGGCAGTACTAACTCCATTAGTACTGTTGGCAGTATTAAGTCTTGTGAAGATTTATTCCTAACAATCCTCCCCTAAACTTGTGATTGTCCTTCAAATCACCAAGTTTCTTCTTCTCTTCTTCTTCTCTTCTATCTCTTCTTCTCTTCTTCACTTCTTCTTCTGCTTCTTCCATTCTTTCTCTCTTTCATTTAGTCTCTTTCTTCTTCTTCTTACTTCTTCTCTACTTCTTCTTTCTTCTTTCCTTCTGTTTCTTTCATCCTTCTTCTTTCTTCATTCTTCATTCATCTCTTCTATCTTATTATGTCTTTCACCTAAACTAAATCTTCTAGTCTTCTTCCTTTGCCGATGATTCTTTCAAACATTTTTTTTACTTTTGCACTTGAGATCTTATAAACCTTAGGAGTTCAAACGCTTGTGAACTCTCATGATCAACCTCCAATCTTCTACTTAACATTTTTGATAACATCTCTTAACTTAGAGGATATTTCTTCTTTGTCAGCATATGAATTTCTAATCCATTTTCCATCAACAAAATATGAATACCACAAAAGTCACATAATCTCCAGCTTATCAGATTGTATCATGGCTAGATTTTTTATCAACCCATCCTCCTTATCAGAACTCAAAATAGTGTACAATAAAATCTCCCCACAGCATCAAATCAAATCCTTCCAGTCTTGAAGCACTATACTTTTCCTTGACTAGTCTGTACAATTCTTCTACATCATGTCTATCAAAGTCTTTAAGCATCTCACTCAATATCTTATAATTCTTGGAACTGCCATCTCCTCTGAATACTTGATAATACATCAAAGTCTCTGTCAAAACACAAGTTTTCTAATCCATAATTGGAAACTTTGTAGATATAGATTCGACCTCTATAGGAACCTCTTCTCTTGGTATTATATCTAAAAATCCTTTGAGTTCTTACTTCTCAGCATTTTCCTCTAACTTTTGTATCTTCCTTGTACTTTTTCTAGGAATGGATTTCTTTCTCTTTGCTCCAGGTTCTTTAACAACTTCTTTCATTTCTTCTTGTGTATCAACCTCTTCTTCCACAATCTTTTCAGGAGACTTTTGCTTTTCACTTCCATGCTCTACATCCATAGGCTCAATATTTTGATTAAAATCCCAAACCTTTTCAAAGATTAGCCTAATGTCATTGTAAGACATTCCCTTGAAGTTACTAATCTTGTAATCCCCCTAATTCTTCAAGTATTTGATCATATTTCTTCTTGCTTGGGCAACTGTCTTTGGTTTCATCTTTTGAGTATGATACCTTATGACAGAGGGATCATTCCAATCTATCTTCTTAGATGTCTTAACTTTAGCCATAGCGCTTTTCCTTCTTCTCATGCCCACGTGTTTTCTACAATTTCTTCTTCTCTACAATCTTAGCTCTTTGTCCTCATTCATTTGCTCTTCAAGTCTGATGGCGTCAGCAAAACTTAATCTGTCTTGTCAAGCTCTTTCTTAGATTTCTTCTTGGGCTCAGACTCTATCATTATGGCTTTTCCCTTGTCTTGTCTTGACCTTTTCTCTGCACTTCTTCTTGTATAAGTAACAGTTTGTCCAGCAGTACTAAGGTTTACCTCAACAGTACTAACTATTAGAACTTTTTCACTAGCAGTACCTTGCTTTGCACCAGCAGTACTAACTTCACACTTCCTTTTTCACTGCTTTCTTGATCTTAGAATTACTTCTGTAAGGAGTCACATCATGAAATCCAACAAGAGTTTTATTTTCATTACTTCTTATGCTTTGAACCTCATGCATAGATAATTCCTCCCCTATTTAGAAGAATCATCTGCAATGTCTTCATCATCTGAAAGAACAACCCTAGCTTGTCTCCTTGCATTCCCAATCTTTATCTGAGACTCTAGCTTCTTGACGCTGAGAATTAGCTTAGTATAAGCAGAAACTGTATGTTAGTCGTTGTCTTCTATACAAGTCACCTCCAATACTCCTAATACCAGTCAAAAAGTTTGGTAACCAAATTCATCAATTCTTTAAGTGTCAAACTACCCTCATCACTTCCATGTAAGTGAACAGCATGGAGAGGTGAGTCATGAGGTGTAAGGAAAATTGAGTTATGCTCTAGGAGATACGATGTTGGTGATAGGTTTTTGTAGGTGATGGTTAAGTGACAAAGCAGTAGTGGTATATCATGGGTAGGTTCAGTAAGGCCATGTAAGGAAAGTGAATGTTCATGAGTGGGTAGTGAGAGGATGGATCAGGCAGTGAAGATAGAAGTGCAGTAATCAGTCTAAGCATAGTGGGAATACAAGCAACCACTGGCCTGAATAACCCTTTGGTTTGGCCTACTTCATATTGTTAAACACATTCATGCTAAGAGAGGGAACGGATAGGTTCTTCATGTTGTGAAGCTGGTGGTCCTCTGCATATCTAGGCATATTTGAATGAACCTAGGGTACATCAAAAACTTATAAGGGCTTGTAATATTAGACACCATATGCTCAAAGATCATCTTAGAAAAATTAAACTTCCTATTGGTAGCTAAACAGATAACAGCAGTGGCAATGTTACTACTAAACTGCTCCCAAGCAGATTTCTTTGGGCTAATACAATGAAGAATACAGTGGATAAGAAACCTCCATTGAGGTGAAAAAGCACCCTTTTGAAAAGTTAACTTATCTGAGTCAGTGTGATATCCCATAAGTGCCAATTGCTTAAAGATCTCAGAGTTGGGTAGAGAAGTAACACCATCATGATCATCCAACTTGAGATGTCATCATAAAGAAGCTTCAGTGATAGTCATTGAGTGACCATCAATTGTAGTAGTAATCTTGACTTCTCCATTATGAGCAGTAGTAACTTCAGCAGACCTCTAAAATTGTTTGATAAAGGAGACACATACATCTGGCTTCTTAGTGAGTGCATAGCAAATGTGACTTCGAGTTAGGAAATCAATGACTTGATGAAACCCATCACTGTCCGTAGATTTCTCTAAAAATGCGACCATGTTGTGCTTGTCATAAAATTCCAAGTTTTCCATGATTAAAAGTATGAGTAATCGAGTGGGATATGATCGTATATGTAAGTATGAAGGCTGGAGAAAGTTAATTGCAATTATATAGAGAAAACATAGAGATATTATTTGACCAAATTAAAGAAATTTGAAGTTATCCTGAATAAACCATGCGAATTTATAGTAGAATCATGAAAGTCTAATTGGTCAAACCCCTATTTCATAGGTATTTGGCAGAAATATCTCAACGGCTCTATTAATTAATGAAAAATCTGTTAGGGCCAAACAGTACTAACGGTCATCCAGCAGTACTAAATTTGGTCTAGCAGTACTAAAATAAGCCTAGCAGTATTAACTTCTCCACCAACAGCAGTACAAAACTCCAAACCTTTGTATCATTCAAAGATAGATTCACACAATCTCTCTTTCTGTTTTTAAGCTCACATTGAATCTCTCAATTCTTTTAACTCACATTGCACTCTGTCTATTTTTCACACAACTCTCTTTCTGTTTTTGAGCTCACCAATTCTCTCTTTTCTTTTAGCTCACAAACTCACACAAAGTGTAGTTTTTGGCAAACTACCAGCCATAAACGGATTTGAGGAGTCTTTACCATTAGCCATTTGCTTTGGACTAACCATTGCTTCATTTAGAAAAAACATGGGTGCAATGAAACCATAGAGTTTTTGAAGTAAACCTAACAACTATAAAACGGTATTTGTGAAGTCTTTACCAATAGCCCGTTTGCTTTGGACTAGCCAATGCTTTATGGTAAAAACATGGTTCTTTGATGACTCATAAAAGTTTTGAGTAAACTATCAACTATCCACGGATTGAGAAGTCTTACAGTAGCCATTTGCTCTGGACCTATCCCATTCTTAGTGTCCTAATAACATGGTGAACTGATGACATTTCAATGTGTGGTGTCACAACCACACTTCAAGAACATACCAACATGTTGGCCTCCCAGCAAATAATACATTATAGAGTAACAATTTCACACTTCATTGTTTCCTGAAAAAGTTTAAGCTTAAACCAAGAAAAAACATAATCTAAACATTTGTCATGTTGAACCGTATAAGTGTTACTAACAGATTAACAGTGATACATAAGAATAACCAGCATAACTAACTAAAAGTAACAGTTTTAAAAACAATTTTAAATATAACAAGCAGTACAATAGAACTGCAGTATTAAATGACAAAGACTTAACAGTACTAACATGTAACAAACTTTTACAAAACAAACAAGAGAGTTGGCCTTAAGGATTAAGCATTCCAATACTTAACCAATACTAGAATCTACCAGCATCAAAACCGTTTGTAAGAAATCTGCTACATTATGTTGAGTGTCATTTAAGCCATTTGAATCAACTTTTAGCATTGCAATCTCTTATAACATGAATGCTAATCTCTATATGTTTTGATTTTAGAAAATGTTGAAAATAGGATTTTCTATATACGGATAGTACTAGTATTGTCAATATAAATAATAGTGTTTATAAAATTGTACCCATAATCCAGCAATTGGTTTTGGATCCAGAGAACCTGTCTATAGCAACTTGCAGTAGCCACATATAATTCAACTTTAGTAGTAGAATGCATCTAATACGTTTGTTTCTTGCATTGCCAAGAAATCCAACCGATTTTCCCAAAAAACAGCACCCTCCAGTGGTTGACTCCTATCAGTGTAGCTCCAGCCATAGTCCACTAATCAGTGTAAGCAACGAATCCAAGGGAGAATCCGTAGAATACCAAAGACCTAAGATGGTTTGCCTTAATATCTAAAGATTCTTTTTACAACTAAAGAAGGGGATGTTTTTTGGGGAAACCTAAACCTTGCACAGCACATACTGCAAACATGATACTAGTCTGGGATGTTGTACGATACATCAAAGATCCAATCATATATCTAATAAAGATGGTTCATCAACATCAATCAGCATCTCCCAGCTTAACCAAGGCTATTCCAAATCTGTGGGAGTAAGGCAGACTTCACATCTGAGTAGTGTGAACTTCTCAAAATTTCATGGAACATACTTATCTTGACTGATTAAAAATACCTATCTTTCTCTGTTAGGACCTGCAATCCTTAAAAGAAGGTAAGGTTCTCCTATAAGAACTCATCTGAAACTTATCCGTCATAAGCTTCCTCAAACCTCATCACAAAGCTCTTCTTGTAGATCCAAAAATAATGGTCATCTACATAGATTTGAACAAGCAAGATAAGCCCCTTTGGAGACTTTTTGATGGAATAAAGTTTGATCAAACTGTCCTATTTGACACAAATGCTCAAAAGATAAGTGGCCAATGTGTCATATACCAAGCTCTGATGCATGATGAAGTCGCTATAGTGGCTTTTACAAACTTTATAAACTTTTATGAGGATGGTCGGGATCTCAAAACCTGAAGGTTACATACATATACCTCCTCTTCAATTGGACCATACAGAAAGCACTTTTGGAACATCCATTTGGTAGACTGTCAAACCCATATAAGAAGCATAACCAGGAATATTCTTATTGCCCCTCAATTCAGCCACATGGTGCAAGACTTCATCAATAGTCAATGCCCTCTTCTTGAGTAGGTCCTGGGCATCAAGTCTTTGCTTTGTTCCTATGACAATTCCCATTTCATCTCTTTCTTGTTTATGTAGACCCACTTGTACCAATTGCCCAAAAACGCACCCTTAGGTAGTCACAAGAACCCATACCTTTTGCAGTTTGAACTGTAGGAGTTCCTCCTGCATTGCTTCTACCCATGCAGGATCACTAAGAGCTTTAGAAACTCTTTTTGGTTCTTCCTGAGAGAGGAAACAAGCAAAAAGACATGTATGAAGGTCCTGGTGAGTCTTTCCTTCATAAATGGCACCAAGAAATCCTAGTTCAGAGTAAGAAGTTGTCATTCTTCTTGTTTGAACAGAAGACTGCACATCACCAATCACATGATCAATTGGGTGATCTTTGTGAATTCTTGTATGAGGAGTGGAAGAAACTTCATAAGATGGTGAAATGTTCCCCAATTCAATTTCTTGATCCTCCACTTGTGTGTCTTCAGATGTAGGAATTGGTCCCATCAAGTCTTCAGGAGTAGCAGTATTAACTTCAGGGATAGCAGTACTAACTTCTCTACTACCAGTATTAGCATCTGGACTGGCAGTATTAACTTGTTGATCAGCAGTACCATTATTCTGAAGACTGCAATCATCATGAGTCCCATTTTGATCTTGTATTTGAGCATCAGCAACAGATCTGGGTGAAGCATCATCAAAATATGAAGCATCCTTCCAAATTGGCATGGCAATACAATCTTGATTATCTTGATCTTGTTGAGAAGATGTACTAGACTCAGAAACTCCTTGTATACCTGCAAAATCATTAGAAACAAAGTTCCCCTGCAACCACGTGGTACATAATTCCATTGATTGTTCGAGAATCAAGATCAAACAACACACTTTGATCATTTCCTTCTATCATAGGCTTATTCTACAACTAAGAACCCAATACAAGTTTTTTCTTGAACTTTTCTGGGTTCTATATGTTGTATACCCTAAAAGCTTGCTACTTTAAGGAATATCCCAACAAGAAACCTTTCATTACTTTTTCCCATCAACTTGCCCAACCTTATCTAAGGTATTGAGATTGTAACATGAACATCCAAATGGTTTTCTGAAGCCTATACTAAAGAGTTCATAAGGAGTCTTGTTATGAGGCTTGACTATTAAGACCCTATTCTGTACATAGCAAGCAGTAGAAACAGCTTCTGCCCAAAATGTTGTAGGTAACTTAGAGTCAGCTAACATTGTTCTAGCAGCCTCAATGAGAGTCCTATTCTTTCTTTCAGCTACACCATTTTGCTGAGGTGTCCTTGCTACACTATATTCTCTTTTGATACCTTTTTCCCTACAGAACTCATCCATCACTTTGTTTTTAAACTCTGTCCCATTATCACTTCTGATTATTTTAACTTTCTTATCCACTAGGTTTTCTATCTCTTTGATAAAGTTTTTAAGGATCTCACTAGTTTCATCCTTAGTTCTTAAAAAGAAAACCCATGAAAATCTACTATAATCATCAGTAACTACCAAGCAGTATTTTTTATGCATTAGACTACTAACAAAAGTTGGACCAAAAAGATCCATGTGTAGCATAAACAATGGCTTAGTAATGGGACTAAAGGCCTTGGTCTTACAAGAGGCTCTGTGTTGCTTGCCTTTAAGACAGGCAACACAAGTTTGGTCATTTTCAAATCTTTTTAAAGGCAAATCTCTTACAAGATTTTCTTTGACAAGTTTATTAATATTTTTAAAATTGACATGACCAAGCCTCCTATGCCATAACATTGATTCCTCAGATGTAGCCTTTGCAACTAGACAAGTTAAACCATCTTTAGGAACTATGTTTTTCATATCAAAACTGTACATGTTATTCTGTCTAGGAATTTTAAGAAGTATCTGATTTTCATCAGGCAACTTAAAATTTGGAGATAGAACAAGACATTCAGAGTCAGTAAGATACTAAAAAGGTTAAACTTCAACTCTTTGACAAAGTATACATCTTCAAAATCAAGTTTATCTGTTTTAATAGTACCTTTGCCTGTAATTCTTCCTCTATTTGCTCCTCCACCAAAAGTAACATAACCTCCATCAAAGTCTTTGAAATCTGAAAGATGGGCTATGTTTCCAGACATGTGCCTTGAGCATCCACTATCCACAAATCCTTTATCATTTAGCTGTGAATTGCTCTGCACACAAAACTTATGAAGTTAGTTATCTTTGGGGACCCAAGCCATTACTGACTTGGATCTGCCTCGTGCATCAATGTAATTATATTTGTTAAAAACTAGTGATGCACCATTGGGTTTTATAGGTCTCCAAACCCAACATGTTGAGGGCTTAACAGCATTAAATCCCCTTGCCCTGACAGTATTAACATTTGGCCTAACAGTATTAAAAGACCTAGCAGTACTAAAAGGTCTGGCAGTGTTAACAGACCTAACAGTATTAACAGGCTTTGCATTATTGACAGTTTTTAGGCCAGTCTTCATTAAGACTGCTCTTGGAACCATATGTTTGTAAGAATTAGGACAACTGTATTGAATGTGATCAAAACTACCACAGATAAAACATGCCTTGTTTTTAAAAACAAAGTTACATCCTAATTGATTGGATTTTTGACCATTCCAATTCCTTTGGTTCCCCCTAGGTCCCTGTGACCTGTACATCTCTGCATACCTAATTGACCTTCTAATTGGTTTTTCAGGTTTAACTGACTCTTTCTTAGTAGCAGTAGGTATAGGAGTTTTCTTTTCTACCTTAGGGACAGACTCAACTTCTTCTTCATCATCTGACACCCAGTCTTCAATAATTGGAGCATCATTATTCTCTCTAGCCTTTTTAGGTTCTTCTTCCCTAACATGATTAGCAGGATGGAAAAACTTTTCTTTCCAATCTTTATCTACCTTAAGTGAAGACTTAAAAAAACTAGTTTCAGTAACAGTCTTGTGTTGTTGTTTTAAAGAGTCATCAGTATTCTCCTTAGAACTATCTGACTCTCTATCACAAACAGTGGTTAGCTTTAAACTTGAATCCTGGTTCGTTGACGGTATATATATAAAATACCACTAGGCAAATCCAAACTCTTCACCCTTGACAAAGGGAAAAAGTCAAGACCTACTTAGAAATAAAATATATAAGGGAGAATCAATTATAAAAAGATTCCGGAAGAGATATTCCCGGGTCGTATGTCCCAACGAGGCTACAATTGAAAGTTAACAAGTTTGACTTTCTTTATTTGTTAACACTGGGATCATAGAATGAGAAGCCTCTGTAGAGTGATCTACGGATGTCCTGACGG